>VZTR01020460.1:72153-137177 GCA_013400775.1 Chaetops frenatus | reverse complement strand
CCCAGATTTGCATTCTGCCTTCACACACAGATGTAATATTCATATGCACAAAGTCATTTGGACAAGTCTGCCCAGCAGACAAGAAAAATAATTCACAACAACTCTTTTTAGCAGTGAGAATACACTGAGATATTAAATTAAGTACAGGATATATAAACCAACAAGCTCAACGTACACAGTTGTTTCCAAAATATGGCAGTGACAAACATAGCCCTTTGGGAAAATATCAGATGACTTGTTTCAAGCTGAAAAAAGTCATGTTTAAGCAAAAGCAAAAAAAAAAAAAAAAAAAAAAAAAAAAAAAAAAAAAAAAAAAAAAAAAAAAAAAAAAAACAAAAAAAAAAAAAATTTNACAACAAAAAAAATCTGAATAATACACATTATGTCATTTGTAAATACTAAGTATCCATTCCATTTGATCACCCCAATCTTTAAGAATATTTTTTGGTAATTTCCTGCTATTGGGTATACTTCATTTTCCCTTCTAAATTACAAAATCCTTCTTATGGAATCAGTAGTAATCATATAACACTTAACTTCCTCTAACTCCTTTTCTTTCAACACCCTTACTTATGATTGACTGCTTTATTAAAAAGACTAGGTTATCACTGCCTTTATCTACTATTTTTAAAATGTCTCTCCTCTCAGCTTCTTTTAATGAGAAACAAAGAGGGAAGAAGGAATTATACCACCCCTATAGAAAGACCAGAGATTGAAAGAGCCTTAGTTAGTTGCTTCTACTCATCTTTATTTTATCACTTCAAAGGCTGCCCTACAGATGATGCTCATCTCAATCCAAGGAGGAGCAAGGGATTAGGAAATGTCTAAATAAACCTAACAAAAGTATAACTCATAGGTATTGCAATTCATCCTTCAATAAATACATCAATCAAACCCAAGAAATCCCTCCCTCCCCAAAAGCAACTATAAAACAAGTGGAAATTAACAACTAAACCAGCCACCCATCTACAACCTGAGCAGAGTGGTTAATAAATGAGGAGGACGTGCTGAGGTACCAGGTATTTGATTTTTTTTCCTAGGAGACTGGGACAGTACTGAAACATCTGACAGTACTGAAATATAATCTGGTATCAGAAGCACTATGAATGATTTAAAGTACTGATCTGAGTACGAAAGTGTAAGAATAAGGCTCAAAACTCTTATTATAACATAACATAAATACTCTTGATGAAAAAAAACATCCAGAGGAGTCTGCAGTAGGTACAGGTCATGGAGTGGAGAATGAGAGAGATGCTAGAACCATGACATTACTGGTGGTCTTTGGTCTGATTCTGATAGAGATCTGTTTAGAAATGGTACCTATTATTACTGAGCTACTCCCATTAATTTTTTTTCTGTATCAAAGTTTCACATCATTAACAGAGAAAAACACTGTAAACTGCATTTCAATTACTATAGCTATGGCTATGGTCTCATTCCAGTTAATTAATTTGAACAAGAATTTCAAATGTACCAAGATTAGTTGAACAAATAACAAGTATTTTGACATGACAGTTGTTGCAATATATCATGCATTACTTACCAATTCAGACCCAAAAAAGAAAGGAGAATGCAATTATTGCGGCCTATGCTTGATGTCTTTACACCTGAAGAAAAATTAGCTAGGAGGTAGTTAATATTTTAACATGCTGCGACACCAGAACAGCAAGACTTCACTAAGAATGTCACTCAGTTCTCCAGTTAGCAGAAGTGAACATCAGAATTTTCAAGACAAGTCAATAACAAAGTTCAAAGGGTAGCAACTGTGCAAAATGGATTAAAAGCCTCCAGGATTTTTAAGAGATCATTTGGCACCAAGAAAGCCAAAGTAAACTCAAAGACAAAACAGATTTATTTTTCTTATAGCATCTAGAATGCTAAATACATTGTGATACTTGGTGATCCAGGCTGTCAACCAGTAGCTGCCAACAAAAACACTTGTCAGCCCCAGAAATAACCCCCAACTGAGCTGGAGGGGGTCAGGGGATAAGAAACTGTGTGAAACCAAAGTCCAAATAAATTGTTGCTGCAAACGGAGAATGAAGTAGACTTTCAGACTGCTTTGCAATGTCTCTTTCCTCACTTTCCTGTATTCTACAAAGTACTGGTGTACTAGTTTATGAGTGAGAAGTTTTATTTGCATTGTTCGGAAAAAAAAAAAAAAAGAAAAATAGCAATAGTCAGTAGGATTACTTGTTAGTCATCTCTCTCATCTAAAGCCTCGCTACCTAGCACCAGGATAAAAATTGGCCTTTCATCAGCTCTTTCATGAAGTTTCTCCTTTATATCAGCTAGATTCATTGGCAAGCTTCCTACTCTTTCCCACAACAGCATCAATGAGAGTTTGGACAGAATACCTGACTTCAAAATATTTCACCAAGGTACAGCTGCAATGTTTGCCTTTTTTGTCAATATGGAGAAGCATACCAGAAAGGTAACATATCCCAGATAACAAATAAAGAATATAGGGCATTAAAGTTCAGGGGAAGAAGATAATGTGGGTAACAAGAAACTTGTTATCCAAACACATGTGTTTCTATAACCAGAAGAGGAATGTGAAAAGCAACCAGTGTTACTGCTTTATTTACTTTTTCCCTTTTCCTATTTGGTCACCCTTGTGTGAAAATCACTCTGGGCTCTGTGACTTCAAAGGATAATATCTTGTACACAAGGAAAGATACCTTCACCATTTGACATGTAATTTAATATTATGATAATGTTTTCTTTTAATGAAAGAGCAGAGGTTGTTTATTTGAAAGCTGGCTGCTGGCCACCTCTTTTTAAGCTATATGAGACTGTGGTTTCTTAGGGCTGTATGAAACATCTGTTATGAAATCCAGGACAGGAAGAGAAACCTTTAAGACCTGAAGAACAGGGTCCCATTCTCAGCTATTCCATTGATTACTAACAGTCTAGGCATAGGCAGATGCTCTGATCAATAATACATTCCACAGAGATAACACAGATAAATAGACTCAGGCTCTGTCTAATGTAGAGGAGGCCAAATTCCCAGCTCGCACCTCACATTCTNCAGATAAGTAACAGGGAAGAAATAGCACTGCAAATAAAGTTGCATGGACAGACAAAGAATAAAATCCTGTGAGAAAAGAGGCATACACAACTGAACGGCACTCAAATATAAAATTTTTGTTTGTTTTTCTTTTGTTGTTGTTGTGTTTGTTTGGGGTTGTTTTGATTTTAAGAACCTGCAGAAATGAGCCTCAGGTAATGCCCATTGTTTTAAGAATACATCACGAGTCCCAAAGTGAATAGTCTCCAGCTGTCACAAGCTGTGCCATCAATCCTTGTTTTACTAAGCAGAGGATTTGGTACCTGCTGGAAATTACAGAACATAACAGGAGTGTTAGTGGTAAAGTGTATTTAATAAAAATGACTGCTGTATGGNAGGTAACATATCCCAGATAACAAATAAAGAATATAGGGCATTAAAGTTCAGGGGAAGAAGATAATGTGGGTAACAAGAAACTTGTTATCCAAACACATGTGTTTCTATAACCAGAAGAGGAATGTGAAAAGCAACCAGTGTTACTGCTTTATTTACTTTTTCCCTTTTCCTATTTGGTCACCCTTGTGTGAAAATCACTCTGGGCTCTGTGACTTCAAAGGATAATATCTTGTACACAAGGAAAGATACCTTCACCATTTGACATGTAATTTAATATTATGATAATGTTTTCTTTTAATGAAAGAGCAGAGGTTGTTTATTTGAAAGCTGGCTGCTGGCCACCTCTTTTTAAGCTATATGAGACTGTGGTTTCTTAGGGCTGTATGAAACATCTGTTATGAAATCCAGGACAGGAAGAGAAACCTTTAAGACCTGAAGAACAGGGTCCCATTCTCAGCTATTCCATTGATTACTAACAGTCTAGGCATAGGCAGATGCTCTGATCAATAATACATTCCACAGAGATAACACAGATAAATAGACTCAGGCTCTGTCTAATGTAGAGGAGGACAAATTCCCAGCTCGCACCTCACATTCTCAGATAAGTAACAGGGAAGAAATAGCACTGCAAATAAAGTTGCATGGACAGACAAAGAATAAAATCCTGTGAGAAAAGAGGCATACACAACTGAACGGCACTCAAATATAAAATNAGACCTTGGGGAACCATGGAGTACAAGACCTCTGCCTTTTTAGAAGAGCAGCAACTGCATTTTGCAGTGCAATATTCACTTCCTCAGAAATATTTTGCACAGAAGCCCCACTCACCACTATTGAACCCACTGATAAGGGAAAAATATACCACACTGTAATTATGGTGGGCTTCCACACAAGAAGGCAGTATCTGAGTATTTCTTGTTACTTGCAGTTCACACATTATTATAGCCTTTACCTAGAGGTATCACTGAGCACACAGGTAAATATGCATATATGTGTGTCTTTATATACTAGGGACTGAGATTCTATCACTTTTGCTTTTTGCAAAAGAGAAAGTAATGAAAACATTAGGCAGAGGCTAATTTTATCCATGTTGTCAATTTTCTGTAACCTGTCTTGATGATTTTTGCATTCAACACATAAACAAGACTGAATAAAAATTCTTCTGTCTATCCTGCTTCTGCCATTTGCTGTAATATGGCAATTTGACACTGGGAAGAAAAGAGGCAGATCAGTGAACATCTAGTTGAACTTGCAGGTCATAGGATGGGGATCAGCAAAAAAGCACATCTTACTTCTGCATTGTGTTGTGTGTTAGCAGAGACATTCACAGAAAATATTGTTACTGGCGTTAGATCCTAAGCCTGCTCTTTCTTTAGAAATCAGCCTAATAACTGAGTTACAGAGGAACAAAGAAGGATGACCCTAATATCTTTATTATCTTAAAAATCAGCAGGCAGCAGGCATGCTGCACAGTTAGTACTTCATTTCCTTGCTGGTAGGACTGGTATATAGAACAATTTGATTGGAAAGTTTTAAACCAGCATTGTAGAAATTAAGCAGAGTAATTTCCTTTCAGCGTATTCCATTAAACAGCAAGAATCTTAGCTTGTGGAATACTCTTACTTAAGCTGCCCAAAATTGATTTCAGATGTTTAGAAAAATCAAGCTAGTGAAAAGAATTTGTATTATTACTATTATTTTTTGTTACTCTCACAATCAGAGCACATGTCCTGTTACCCATTTTGACACTCCTGCAATACTACAGCAGTCTTTGTGACACAATTCAAACTGAATCACCATTTAATGAGGCAACTATCTTTTTCAGGTGGAATGCTGCAGTTGGCACACAAAAATGAAATCAGATTGAATCCTTGGCTCTGACACTTGGCCTGGGTCAGAAAACCCGTCAGGCAGCTCTGCTCCATTGCCTCAGATTTGAGAGTTTAGCATCTCAGCTCTCAGCCAGCTCTTGCCTTNAGGTTTTGTGGTCCTTCCTCATCTAAATTCTCATGACAGGGCTGCCTGGATTTGTGGCACTCTGCACTCAGTAACCCAAGGGACTCAATGGGTCCTGTAGTCCTCTGGGTTTTTTTGCAGCAGGCTTGGCTGCTCAGGTAAATCTGCTGTCAGTAAGTCACACACTTGAGCACTCCTTGCCTTGGCAGGCGACACCACCATTACATAAGTCCATGTAGTCTGGCATGAACACCAAGCCAGACAAAGAGCCATGAAGGAATCAGGCTGTAAAGCTGCTTCAGCATTAGTGACACAGCAACACTTTCCAGTGTTCTGCATATCCTCAAGCAATGGACAAAGTGCCCTCCTAGATATCCAACAGATTCCCACTTCCTTCGGAACCAACTCTCATCCTCAGGAGCCTTGCACCTCTCTGCTGGAATCCAGTCTCAGTTCCCACCCAGGGATGACATTTTTGTAGATTTCTCTCTATATTGGCTCCTTTGCACTGTATTCACTCACAACCATCCAGGATTAATTGACTTTCACTGAGGAAGCCTGTTAAATGTAAAAGCTTTTGACCTCCAACCGGGTCTCCAAATAAGTGAATTTGATGATTCATTTTGAGCATCATTATGATATTTCAGTGGAACTAAATGCTGGGATTTTAGATGCTATTTTCTTTAGCTAATTACATTTCTGCTAACTCAGTTCACAGTACAGTAAGGACTAAGGTTTATGCATATGTACTGACATATTTAAGAGATTTACTGAAATGAATGACTGACAGTTTGTGGATAATTACCTGCTATTAGTTAATTTTGGATTTTATAATGAGCAAACTGCAACTTACAGGGTATTACTTCCCTGCTGCTTGAAATATTGTGCAATATGTGGGAACAAAGGATTTAATTTAAGGAGAGTCACACCACAACTAAATTACATTTTTTTCCCTGAAGGCTTCTGGGTTTTAAAGAACAAATAATACAGAAAACATGGATCTGTGCACTCTGCAGAGATTTTCTCTCTAAAAATTAGTTAGGAAATACTAAGAACAAACCAAGATATCACTAGGCCAAAACTATTTTAAATTCTCTAAATTAAAATCTAACTATAGTCAGGTCTAAGTCAAAAAGAATTTGGATCAATAAATCAAATAGGTTAATGGTGGTGTCTTAAATAATCAGATTCTGAAATCACTGAAAGAATGCATCAGCTAATCAAATCAAATCACAAAGTTAACACACAGAGAATTGCTTTTCATCAATCCTCTACCAGCAGATTGAAAGTGATGGCTGTTTTCCTTTGATCTGAAACTGCACCTTGGTTCTGTTCTAGCACAGTGGTCATGGTGCAGCTGCTGTGGAACACAACATTCCGGGATGAATTTAAACCCTTAAACAAGTTCTAAAAGAGAGCAGCAAGCTTCTTTTTTGTATCACATTGTTGTTACACAAACTCTTACTCGGTTAGTCTTACTTCTGATGTTGTATACAAAAACCTGAAAGCTTAATGAAAGTCATTATTGAAACAGGCCATTAGCTCACAGTACCAGCTCTGAATAACAATTCTTCACCTCCTTACTGGTTTCCTATCCCAGTTCTCATTTACATGAAGGGAGCTATTAACAGCATTTTTTCCCACCTCTTCAACCATGTTGACACTCCACATATTTCTGTAGAGTAATGATCAAGGAACTTTTTAGCCTTCAAAGTTAAAGTAAGAGTGAATGAGACTTTAGTTTGAAGTGTTTTTCTTTGTCATCTTGAAAGCTGTGATGCAGATGACTGGAGTTACTGGCACCAAACAATGCAGTAGCTTGCGATGAAAACAAAAACTAGAAGTAAAATGAGATTACTCTACTCTAAACGGAGAAGTGTCAAAACCACCTGGTTGGTCTAGGGGCTCCCTGTACACACACTGGGCAGAGAACAGCACCTCTAAAGAGCAGCTCATTGCATGTCTGCCAGCTGTGGGTTAGTGACAGAATTGAATATTCTCTGGACAGGCTAGGTGGGATGAATCTCAGTGTTTCAGGACTGAACAATGATATAGTCAAGGACAAGTGTCTTAACTTCCCAGCCATCAAAAGTGAACTGGAGATACTTTTCTGCTGATACATGTGGTGACTCATGAGAAAGAGCTCCTCTCCCCAATAAGCATGTTTTTTCTTTGAAGAATAAAAATAAATAAAAATTATCAGGACTGGGATGGACTTCTACTTGCTCAGGGATTCAGGAACCTTGTTATACCAAATCCAGGGACAGCCAAGTGACTTCTGCACCCTAGAAATAGCTGGTATGATCTAATTCTCTTGTAAGGTACTTGCTTTTGGCTTCCTTAGCCAGAGTTTTAAAACATATCTAAAACAAAAAAAAAAACAGAGTACTTTGGTGCCTGCCTGCCAAAGCTTGGCCTATCTCTCCACAGAGAACCCCAATGACACTCAAAAGAGCCCACAGTGCCATGAACATGACAAATGCATTGTTCAGCTGGGGTGAACAGAGATGAATGTCAAGGATGCTCCTTTTCTTCCTTCTTTGGAGCAGCAGTTGGACAGTACAGACAGTATGAACTTGATTTAAAAGGATCCCAGAATGTTCATAGCTGTAACTCACAGCTGAACCATTGCTTCCCATTCCTCATCCAAATTCATACAGCCTACTAGCAGCTCTGAAAAGAAATAAAGCAACCTTCTCAAAGCCTCATAAGAATGTTCACACACCTCTTAACCACCATCCTATCACTGCACCTGAAAAGATGAGGAAAGTAGAGAATGAATTTTGCGTTCAAGTTTTTCGGCATGTTATTTAATTTATGTAAATTAAAGTTTACCCAGATGCATTTGGATTGGAACTATTCCAATTCATTTGCAAATAAACTGGAATAACAGCTAATAAAAAGAAATCTTTCCTGTTTATTGCAAGAAGGCTAACACTGCTAGGAATTTAATGTAGCTTCCTGAATTGGCTACAAATTTCTTAACCTTGATGTTTACTTGTACCATCAACAGAACTGACACTGATGAAATTTAGAGGTTTCTGTCTTTTTCTCAGTAGTAAGTTGTGTACTGACGCTAAGGTACAAGATTTCTGATTGCATGCTATGTTATGTTTTCACATAATCATTTGTATACTGTCCTTATATATTCACCAACTTTATACTGTTATGCACAGTACATTTTCATGCTTGGAAGTATGGCCAGTTGTGCAAAATACTCTTTTAAATGCTTTATATTAGATAATTTTGTGTTTCTTATGCTGCCATTTTCTCCAGAAATGGGTACTGCTGGAAATAGCCTTCTTTCCAACTCTTCTATTTAAACTTGTTCCCATTGTTCAGACACAGATTTATCTGGGGAAGGAGAGGCAGGCCTAAGGGTTGAGAAGGACAGGATGGGACACTCCTCATTACATGATGCTCCTGGAGTTAGACATCAGCCAAATCAAATCCAAACTTCAATTTCATGTTAACCCTTCCATTGTGGAATAGCTTGTCTGTTTTCAAGCATGCTTCTAAGACAAACTATGATCTCTATTCTCAGCAAGTATTTTTACAACATTATGTTTGTTTTCTGAAATGTAAATGCTGTTACAGTATCTGTAACACAGATAAACAGAGGCTTTGAGTGTTCAGTGATTTTAACTCATAAACAAACACATATCAATTAGTCTCTAAAGTTTTCTTTCCTTAGTCTGGTCAAAATTCTACTTTGCTATTGTCAATGTTTAAAGAATACATCCTCATGAAGAAGTCAGTAGTTAACACACTGTGTTCATTCAGCACTTTCCATTAATTTCAAAATAACCTCAATTCCAGAGGTCTTGTGACAAATAATAAGAAACCTTGCTTAATTTATTCTTTCATCCAGGACATCAAAGCCCTGTTGTGCTATCAGAACTTCTTTTTATATAATTTTGATTAGGGTAACCTAAAAATGAAGATGCTTAGATGTTAATATGCTCTGTATTGTTGTCTTTTCCATTTAAGGTCTTACTGCTAATTCACCTGCCTCCATGTAAACTGTGTATTTTTGCAATATTTCTGCCACAAAGTATAGCAGATGCTGTCTAACCATTCCTGGTCACTTTCAAGGTTTTTTGGTGGCATGTTGCAGCACAGAATTCAGCATTCATCCTCTTCCCATCAATCAAGAATTAACAATCATTTCTATGTTGCACAGCTTGCAATGATCAGACGGCTGGTGTTTTGATGCACCTTTTTGGCTGATACAATTCCAATAACTGTGTGATCACATATACAACAGCTGGAGCTGCTATCTGACAAATCTACTAATGTTTTCTCTTAACCCTTCACCCTTTCCTTTGCTGATGTATGCACAAGTCCTCCTTGACTGATTTTAGGAAGTCATGGTTGATGTTTCTATTCTCAAATGACAGTGATATATATCAGCTGACGACAAGGATATAGATGAGCAATAAAATAACTACAGCACAGAAATAAAAGAAGTGAATACATGGTCTCTAATACAGAGGAGAAAGAGAATCTGAGGTCATTCAACAAGGTTAGAAGTATCAAATTATTAACAGATATCCAGTGAACCAGCAACTGGTATATCTGTCTCTGTAATTAGTTCCTGGGTACACACCTTTCCAGAACCCTTGAGATATTAGGGAAGCTGCTGTGAGATTATAAACCTGGAGGAAGGAAAAGTCTCTGTTAAAGAAAAGAAGAGATGTATCAGTGACATGCTACATAACATCACTTGTGCCTCAGATCTGGGAGATTTGAATGCACTTGACTTAGTATTAGGTAGCACAGAGCACAAGAGGGAGTAAAGACATTAATATTTTCTAAATAGAAATAATGAAATTCTCAATAATCATGCTGAAAAGGCAAACTGTTTCTTAACAGAAGATTCTGAATTTACAAGGAGATGAAAAACCCACAGTACATAAATGCCATGTATGAATGTAAGAGCACTACCTCCTCAGGCATAAACAGCTTAAAAATCCAGAGCCTGAACTCAAAAGTTCTTAACAAAATGGCTGGTGATGCTTCTGCCATAGCACTCATTTTAGAAAGTCTCAAAATGCTGAAAGTATCTCAGTATGCAAAGAAAGGGAACATTTGCTTTACATTTAAAAAAGGGTAAATGGGGAGCCAAATGATATGCCCGATCCTGATCCAATCATGACAAAAATAATGGGAATGTTGTGTTATGTTTTTCTAATTAACAGTAGAAATACTGATAAAAACACAATGCTTCACGGAATAAAAATTTGTTTTAAACCCGCCTTAATCTTTGGAGACTATAATGGCATTGTCCACATGAACATTTCCTACAGATCTTAAGCTCTTTGAGGTCATCCCATACCCTAAAGTTGCAACAAACCCACCGACTTAAAACCTCACCTGCAGTTGGTGATTTTAGGGATATACTCCACCAGCTTTCCAAAGCATGGCACAAAAAATTACATCTGAGATGTTTTGGGCTAAATCTGTATGAAAACACTTTTTTTATTTCTTCTTTTAATGGCATTTATTAGTTCACTTGTTGGTATTGCATTCTTTATGATTCACTGTCTGGTGCAGATATTAAAGAACATGCTAGGTCTCCAGGTAATAGACCAGGAAGTGTTCAGGTAGGAAACTCCTGCCTTCCACAGTGATATCCAGATGCTTTTCATGTACTAGAAACAAATAATAAACTGATGTCCTTTGACAGGGACCTTCCAGCTCTGTTCATGGACAGCGGGTTTCAGAAGCATACAAACTTTGCATTTTCTGTTTCCTGTTTTTTTAAGAGAATTATTTGTCATCAGTTTGATCTGATCACTGATATTTATGTACTCCTGTTTGCACTCTGTGCCAGACTCAGGTTTCTAATAGGTGTGCAGTTGATTCTAATACCAGGGAAATGATGCTCATATAACCTTACAATCAACTAATTTCCTTCTAGTGTCCAATATATTTTTCCCAGTAACTTGCTTCATCCTCCTTTTCCCTTACAACACAAGTATTTCAACTTCTAGCTCAACTTTTCAGTTAACATATCAGATTTATGCAGCTGTATAAGAGCTTGTAGTCTTGTGGTTTTCCTTAGTCAGAAAGCACCATATTTCTCAAATTATATTTTTATATGAGACTATGAATACAGGATTTTTTTGCTAAACTTCATCTAGCAGTATGCCTACCACCAGTACCCTGGCAGCAGCTATGTGGAGCAGCACGGAAGATTCCATCCTCTATAATTTCTCTGCAATACCGCCAGGAAAATATGGAAACACTGCCACAAGCCTTCTCTCAGTATTTGCCAAATTCCTTTCCAGAAGGAGAGATTCCAATTGCTCCTTGCCAAAATGTAGTTTTCATAGGCATAACTTGTTAAAAGGTAGGATGCACAAGAATACTGGTAAGAGATTAAACTCTGTCCTACCTTAAATTGTCCAGAAAATATATAAGAGTAGGATTTATGACTTCAGGCACCTAGTACTTGTGTGTTAACTCTAAGCTAGTTCACAGAAAAGGCTAGCTTAAACTACTCACTTCTGAATGGCTCAAATTGGCCCAAAGGACCTCTATTGTCAGTGCCAGGCAGTGAATCGATTTGTCACACATTCACTGCGTACCTCTTAACATGTGTTAAAAACCTCTGACATGACAGTAAAAGACTGATGTCTGAAACAGCCCTTCGGTGGCTAAACTAGGTTGCAGGAAAGTACAAAACTAAAAACTGAATCTTCTGTCAATATGCCTTGCATTCCTCATGATCAAGACCCCAGATTAATTCCCCAAAACTCGGTGTTACCTGGGTTTTTTTCCATTAGTGCCCAGACTACCATCTGTAAGAAGAGGGCAAAAGAACTTTTAGTCCTCCTCATTTTTTGATGTGTCCCGTAAGTTCTTCAGGGTCACATCCTATTCATTTACTCCTTGCATTCTCCTCCCCCACAAAAAAGAGTCAGGACATCAAAAAGGGAGAGGATGTTTACATTTTGCTGTGAAGAACTTTGGCATCTACTAGCAACTTTGAAGAATAACCCTGAAGATAAAAGATCCAGATGAAGGATCAGACCCAGTCCAGCAGTCACATGGCATAAAAAGAATGGTTTACAAGGAAATTGATCTCTAGGGAGTAATTTGAAGTTAAAAAAAGATTTCTACATCCAGCCCAGGGAAATGCAGAGTTTTATCAGCACTGACACCATCCCCAGCAAAGGAATTAGCAAGTGTGGAAGACAAGGAGCTCACATAATGTCCACTCAACTGTGACTAGGCTAACTGCAGTGAAAAGTGTTTCCACTTAATCTGCACTGACCCCTAACCACCTAATTCCTGGGACATTCCTGCTTATTGAATGGAGACAAGTGGACAGAAGTCATATCAAGGAGGAGACAAACCAGTATCACGAAACCCTGTCATGACAATTAGCAGAGACATAAAGAAGCAAATGTTAAACACGTGTGCATAAAATGAAAATCAGAATAGAGCCAGAAGAGAAACTCCTTATATGAGATGTCTATCAATTTCTGAAGGAACACTGCAACATAGGTTATGGCTAAACCAAAATATGTGAATTGAGAAGAGGGATGTAAAGATACAATGAAAGAAGAGAGAGAGGAGCTGCTTGAAGTTTAATAAGAATTACTAATTTTACGATTTTATTTGTACATAAAATCATTTATTTAATGGGAGATGCAAGGGAAACAATGTAAGACATGCAAATAATATACCTGTCAAACAAGAGAAGAGCTGACAATTTTTAAAATCCCAACCCAACACTTGGCAAAGTAAGAATGGATATTTTTTACTTTAAGTGACAGAAATTGTCTTAGTATCATGGCCTGCTACCTTAGCCACTCTCCAGAACTGGACAGGTTTACATGAATTATAATTAAGAAACTGGAGGAATATTTCGCACAGTCTAGCACAACTAACAAAAAAAGCACCATAGATAAATTACGACCATGTTACATTAGCCTTCAATGCCACAGATTTAACTGCAAGGGAGAATTAGAAACAGAAACTTGAAAGGCAACAAATGACTAAAAACACCTGAAAGCAATGACCATAAGGCAAAAAGAGATATGAGGACGAGAATGAACTACTAGTTGGCAGTTTTTTATCATCATAACATTTGTTTTCAGAAGTAGAGAGCAGAAATGAGTGCACCCAAAGTATGGTCATGGTGTGCTACAGCCCAGAGTAAAAGAGATGAGCTGAGCAGAGTGTAAAAAAGGGAAGTGCCAGGGTACACAAGCTGCCTGAGGCCTTGACACGAGTGCACTGAATGCAGAGGAGCAGGTATGTGCACAGCTACCAAAATCAGTGGCAAGAGGCAGCAACTACAGGAGCCTCCAGTTCCAAGGTAACCTCAGACCCAGCAGTGTAGCAAAGCTGAAGACAATGACAGTGCCGGGGCACCTCTTCCAGTCTAGGGAGGTCAAAAATTAAGAAGGTAAAGAATAGGTCTCAGACAGAAGGAAGAATATGTCAAGGAAAGACATCTGAGACCAAGAAGGCCCTGCTCAACAGCAACAGGACAAGAAGTAGGGAACGGGTTTAGATGACCTTTGTCAATGAGAGGCCTGAGAGGCCACAGTGGCATGGCTAGAAAGCCATTTTCTAGGGTGTAGTATATATGAGGCTGGTGAAACCTCTGTTGGAAAGAAAAACTGTCAACTAGAAGGGACCTGGAAAATAAAAGGTAAGACCTGGAGTAGTCATCAGGAAATCAATCTGTCCAGACAGGGCTGGGATGCTAACTTGAATCTCAGCATCAATATAAACAGTCCTCTTAATAGTGAGACAGTTTAATAATCATGGAGTCCTGTTGGTTTGCTGAACATTAAAAAGAGTGATGGTTTCATTGTCCACTGCTTCAGAGTAGCATGAGACCCAAGCCTTCTGAGGAAAGTGAATCTGGGAAGTCTCCTAAGACCTGTACAGTTCTCTTATGGAAAGGATTAGGACTAAGCTCATTCACACCATTCAAAGCATTTACCATGTGAAAGATGACTCTCCAGTATGAATACCTTCACTCACAGCCAGTACAATGAAAGAGGAGCAGAATCTTTTCTCAAAGTGCAATTGGAATTACTGTTGTGAGCAATGAACTCTGAGTAACAGAATTCAAGTGGGTGGGCCAGGCCTGGAATTCAGAACTCCCTTAAAGGACTAAAAGTCAGGGATCACTTAGACTACGTTGTGGCTTTTTGGCAAATTGTTTCTTTATTTTCAAAGACATTTATGTCATTTGTGCCAAGACCTGAACTTTATTTTTTGGTCCAAAAAAATCACCCTTGTGTTGAAAAAATATGACACAGTTTTTCCTCATGGCCTAAAACAACATAACCAACATGCATGAATTGTACCACTCCGTTTTTGGTAAGAAACTGACTTTGCAAACAGAAGAGCAGTACCCACATTTCAGTTTTATCATTTGTTTTCCCCTAGTAAAGAAATGTAGAAGGCAGTGGGGATGACAAGTCAGATGCTCCCACTGCTCTCAGAACACATAAAACAGAAGACAGTGTGCTGTAAAGAATGACTAGGACTAAAAGGATCCTTACCTGTCTTTACATTTAATTCTATTTTATTTTTGGCTTCCAAGAGAGTAAGGTGTGGTTTACAGAGTGAAAGGTACTACATATTCCAGTAGAATGTCCCTAAAATCAATGTCTGACTACTGCTGGCCTGGGGCTACAGTTTCTTCACGGGCAAAGGGTCAGTCTAGACCTGTCCAAACAAGGGAGAAAAATCAGATTTCTATTTTTCAGTCCTCAAATGAACAACCAAAGAACAGCAGACAACCTTAGTTCTTTGCTCCCAGGACACCAGCCAGAACAACAAGGAAAACAAACAACATGAGGTCAAGAGTTTGTGCAGTTTTCTTTTCTGCTCATCCTCATTAAAAGCCTGAATCACAAGTCCTAAAGCTAATGTGCCCCCAGTGCAGTATATCAACATGGAGTCCTTTATAAAAGATTTAAGTCCTTTACTCACCATGGCATGTAGTTTATAGCAGTTAACAAAGACACTGCCTGAAAAGCTCTTTAATTCCACACAATTCCTACATTTCCAGTGCACACTCTTCTGATATCCAGAAAGGAACTACCAAACCAAGGATGGGTTTCTTGACTTATCATGCCCACCAAAAGCAACACATTTGTCAGTTTCTGTACATTTACGCCGTGTGTACTCATCCAGCATATCATTTTACCTTTGCAGTTCTAAACAGCCTGAAATTGTAGCTGTAATTAGCAGATTATCATCCACAGAAAAAGATCAAATCAAATACATATTTGAGTAGTACTGTTTTTTTCTGTATTTATTTATCAAGAGTTCTCATTGCTCACTTGGTACTTGACTAGATGCCATCCCAATGGAGGAGAGAGTGTTCAACAGAACTTCTTCCAGATCTCTCACAGAATCACAGGTTTCAAAACACCCTTTCTGTACCAGCTCCACCTGAAAAAGCCTCAACATCTCTGTGTCAGGGAGTTGCAAATGACACTGTAAGCACCAAGAGTCCCAAGAACTTCCAAGAATTCCTGACTCCACAACAGCCAGATAGCTACCTCGTCAATAAAAGCTACTGCTTCTTTGCAAGCAGAGTATGAACATTGCTTTATTTACAATAATGAGAAGGTGTGACAGAGCACAACACATGCACTCTGAGGGACCTGTACAGTCAATAGTAGATAGTACATTCTTTTGGAAGCACATGCTGAAGCATCTCACTACAAGAAAGACATTGAGGTGCTGGAGCATGTCCAGAGAAGGGCAATGGAGCTGGAGAAGGGAGCACAAGTCTTACAAGGAGAGGCTGAGGGAGCTGGGGTTTTAGCCTGGAGGAGGCTGAGGGGAGACCTAATTCTGTATACAACTACCTGAAAGGAGATTCTAGTCAGGTGGGGTTTGGCCTCTTCTGCCAGATAATAAATGACAGGACAAGAAAAAATATCCTCAAGTTGGGCTAGGGGAAGTTTAGATTGGACATTAGGAAAAGTTTCTTCACTGAAAGGGTGGTCAGGCACTGGAACAGGCTGCCCAGGAAAGTGGCAGAACTGCCATCCCTGGATGTGTTCAAAAGATGTGTAGATTTGGGCACTTGGGGACATGGTTTAGTGGTGGACTTAGCAGTACTGGATTAACAGCTGGACTCAATCTTAAAGGTAATTTCCAACCTAAATAATTCTGTAGTCCTATTTGCATTGCCATCTGTTGCAAAATAAGTGGTTTGTGCTGTTTAAAGGATCAGAGTTAACTGTTTTGGCAAAAAGTAAGTTTTCATTCCAAATTGTAACTTTAACAGAGTTCAGTGGCAAGTTTCACACTATTACTTACCAAATGAATGAAACATAAGAAGGAAAATAAAATCAAAGTACATAAACACAAAATATAAGGGTGCAGAAGGGTTTAGCTGCACTTAATCATTAATGGATTTAACAACTATAAAGCAATCCATCCAATAGTATTTACAATAATAATAAAAGTGATTTAATTATAGATTTACATTAACAACGTTCATACATAATCAAGTCACACACATGCACACAGGCAAACAAATGTGTATGTCTATATATAGGGTGTGTTCCTCCACCCAGGAAGTAATTTCATCTTGCGTTAAAAAAACCATTGCCATGTAACCTGCCATTATGTCATAACCACATCTGAAGAATTCAAGCTAGAATCTGTTACTATATCCTCTTATATCTCAATATTTTTGGATGGCGTAGCAGATGTAGTTTCTGTTGGGACACTGAACATCTACTTCGCTGTCTTCTATGCTCAGAGCCTTCTCAGAGAAGGCTAGGATTTGGAGTTACTCTCAGGGATGATGGGAGGCCAGCTCCCTTCCCAGGACACTAGTAAGGCAGGCTTCATTGGCACAACCTTGTGAAGGAGCAGGCTGCAGCATGCAGGGCACAGGGAGGCCTGCACTTGGCTTTGTAGACAGTCCTGGACAGTGCTGTATCTGCACATCAGCATGCTGAGGGCACACAGTGCAGAGCCCAAACCTGTGTGTCTGCAGAAGGTGCAGTTACTGCGCCAATGAAGGTGGACACACACCTACCCCTCCTATTGCCCCCCCAGCACAGCCTTGCAGCTCTGGAGTCAAACACCTTACAAACATCTTCCTCACAGCCTCAACTAGAAATTGCTGCCAGCTTCCAAGGTAGGGAAGGTAGAGCCTTGCCAGCAAGTACTCCAGCAGCCTGTGGAGTCTGCCAGTGCCAGCTGAGACTCCCAAACAGGCTTCCCAACAGCTGAGCCTCTCAATGCCAGCTGGACTCCAGAAGAGGAAAGCAGTCAAACAAACATTTGGAGGAGGCTACAAAGGTGGAACGTGAAATGAGCACAAGTCATTTTTAAACAGTGTATTAAACAGTTTGTCAGCCAAAATTTCAAATATCTTCCCTGCATCATGGCTAGAATCTTCTGCTCCTGTAAGAAATGTCTGGCTCCAAAGCACACACAGCCAGAGAAACGTGTGCTTTGTTCTTTACATACACTTATTCCTTCCTCTTTGTGCATCTGGGAATCTGGCCTTTGAAAGTAAAGGCACAGTGTCGTGAGGTGATGGTTTTGCATTCTTTTAAAGCTCATGCCAGGTGCAAGTAAGAAAAGCTGTGTACTTCTTACAACACCTAAAGATGCCAGTGCATCATTCACTGAGCTCACCATGCCAGATATTCCTATCCCCCGTGTGTAAGGGTTAGCAAGACACATGCAAAAGAGCAAGATGGGAAGCAGGGCTAAGAAAGTGAGTTGGGAATGGCTTTGCACAGCACACAAGATAGCCAGAAATGTTCCAAAACCTATAGAACTGGATTTGACTTTGGAAAAATGATAACATTCAGAACACAGCTCTGTCAAAATGATAAGGCAGAGTGAGAAAGAGAAACTGATTAGTGTATTTTAGTCAACATTCACAAAATGCAATTCCTTCAAATAGCACAAGCACCTGCTTGCACCTAGAAAACAAACACCAGGAATTACAGCCATCTTGTCTCTTCTCTTTCTTCCCAAGATGAAACTATACTCTGAAAATTGACTCGGCATCAAAAATGACTGAGCTGGCATAAAGAATATTGATCAGGTCACCAGAGAAAAAAAGATGGAATTTTATATCTATTTATCAGTGCTGTGCCTTCTCAGGAACAGATAAGGATACTTTATGGAGAATTAATATAAATGTACACCTTTAAGGAAAACACTTTTATGCCCTACACCAATGGAAAAGCCAATGCTGTTAGAAAACATAATCAGTAACCCAACATTCCATGTGAAAAAATAATTTTTTTTCCAAAGAAACTTTCCACTGAAATGGAGTTATAGATTCTTCTTAATTATATTTTATTATAAAAAGAAAAATAATTCTCTCTTTCTGCACACTGGATCTATTTGAAGGAACTAGAATATATACTGTTCTATATTTCACCACATCTGAATAAGGGAGATAAAACAAGTAAAATAGGACAAGGATTAAGGCACCAAGGTTAATCATAGAGAAAACTTGTGGCTGAAAAACCAGCCCTCAGAAATGTGACTCTCCTTACCATATTGTCAGAAAGGTGGGCAAAGAGAGCTGGAAGGTTATATTGCCTAACTTAAATACATGTTAAAAGAAAAAAAAATTGATGTATTTTGTACATTTGCTTTTAGCAGTACATTAGGTTGATTGAAAGAATGACAAATGTCTCCAGTGTTGCCAGTGCTTATAATTCTACTTTGAGTTCAGTTCTCTACAGTGTTTTTCTTAAACATGCAGTTTCTGGAGCCATGTAATGACATGAAAATTACAGCAACAAAAATGACTTAATAGTTACCCAGGATAGCAAACACAAACTGGAAAGACTCAGAAACCAGATGGCTCATAAATATGTTTAATTTGATGATTTTTAACCCTATCTGTGAAACCTGAGCTTGAAGAATTCAAAAACCAGAAAAATTGGGCTTGCAATAGTTTCTCCCTTTGCAAATCCCAGAAATACTATGCAAAGGTACTTTGACCAGCTTTATTTCTAACCTCTTCATGTGTTTGTGTCACAAAGAATTAAAAGACGTACTGAAGAATATTCTTGTATGTAGCTGATGTTTCTTTAAAAGCCCATGGAAGCACTTCTGTGTATGTTAGAGAGTCAAAATATTTTGTGCATAAAATTTAAGTCTGAACTCAAAACTTTTTTGCTGTCTTCCTTTAAGATGAGAAATGTAAACCCCTACTCTCCACCTTTAGAACAGATCCAGCCCTACCTGTAAGTGTTTAAGAGCACCTCCTCTTAACAACACTCTGTACACAGTATGGGTCAAAGTTGAAAACAGACTATTTTGTCTGAAGGGCTAAAGGGGAGACTTGACCACCACTCAACATCATGGTGTATCTCTTATTCCTCAGTGCCATTGCATCAATGATAGGATTCTAACTATCAGCCCAAATTTGTCCTCTAAAATTGTTACAACTTTTGTTAAGTGGATGCAAAAAACATAACATGTTCCAAAAATAAGAAGCTGCCAAAACTAGAACTAAATGACAGCTAAACCAAATATTTTTCTTGCTAGGAAAATGGGATTGTAGGTGTTTTCACAGTGGTACAGTTTCATAAGGCAGTTGCCAGCTCACTGACACTGAGCTGACAAGGCTGGCGTTGAGCACTTGCTCCCTTGCAAAGACTGGAAAGCAGGCATCCCTAAGTTAGATCAGAGTGCGTTCACATCGTCTGAATTCAGGTGTCTAATCCTACAGGCTGGTTTCACAGGATACTTATTTCAGTCACAGGTGGGAGAGATTTAGAAAAAACCCCCAACAGTCTAAGAGTTTCCCAGAACAATTCCTTCTTCCCCAGCCTACCTTCCTTTTGACCCCACTGTGAGCCTGATCCCTTTCTTGTCCATGTGCAGCAATCACCATATCCTCAGCTGTACCTACCACAAGCTGTAAAGGGTCTCATTGTAACTGAAACATTAAAATGATGTGCAAACCAAGAGAGCTTTTAACTTAGATCATTTCAAAGCATCCCCGCAGTACAACTGACACAGCTGAGAAGTGACCATGCTACCACTTGGGGGTTGCCTGGAGAGGTTGAGATGGGCTTGCAAGCTGGAGAGACAAGCTAAGCATCACCCAGATTTTGACCTCCATCTTCTCTTGGTCTCAGAAGCCCTAAGAAACCAGCAGAAGAATCAGCACTTCTATCCCTGAAATTCTGCATTTACTTTTGTGGTGCTTTTGGCTGGGGCAGAGTTAATTTTCTTCACCGCAGCTGGTATGGGGCTGTATTTTGGATCAGTGCTGAACACGGGGTTGATAATATGGAGATGTTTTTGGGTTTTGCTGAGCAGGGCTCACACAGAGCTGAGGCCTTTTCTGCTTTCCATGCTGCCACAGTGGTGAAGGGACTGGGGGTGCATGGGAGGCTGGGAGGAGACACAGCCAGGACAGGTGACCCCAACTGACCAAAGGGGTATTCCAAACCATATGGCATCATGCTCAGTATGTAAAGTGGGATGAAGAAGGAGGAAGAGGAGGATGTTTGGAGTAATGGTGTTTGTCTTCCCAAGTCACTATTTTGTGTAATGGGGCCCTGCTCTCCTGGAGATGGGTGAACACCTGTTTACCTACGGGAAGCAGTGCATTAATTCCTTGTTTTGCTTTGTTTTGTTTTTGTGCACAGCTTCTGCTTTCCCTATCAAACTGTCTTTATTCCAATCCATGTGTTTTCTGACTTTCACCCTTCTGATTCTGCCCCCACTCCAACTGGTGGAGTGGCTGAATGAATGAGTGAATGGCTGCGTGGGGCTTCGTTGCTGGCTGGGGTTAAACAACAACAGCTTGGTAGAATTTACCCCTCACCTTTCTCAGTGGAAGAATAGCAATAACAGTATTAATTGGGCTGTTGCTTCTCATCAATCCTCCTTCTTACAGCCACAAAGCAGTTCCTACCAGTAATAAAACAACTTCTCCAGCTTATTCTACATATACCTTAGTACAAAAATAATTGTCATTTCTTCTGAAATTAACTGAAAAATAACTATTGGCTAGATTTACCAAAGCTGATAACCTGTACACTGACATGCTGCACAAATCCCTGAAAAATGGTAATCTCTCTATAAAAGAAGTAATTAAAATATTATCACACAATATCACAAGAAATCCCTGAGTAGCATACAGTTTTGGATAACTGCATCCACTGAGAGAAGCCAATATGTTTAAAGCAAAGGGGTTTTTCCTCATATTTTCAGGTCCTAAAATAAGTTTAAAAAATTCTGAAAAAAAACCCCCCAACGTATTTTTCCTTTCATTAATTTTCACACGCACACATATATATACATACACAGGAAGGTACACAAGAGAGGAAAAAAATTGTGCAGGAATCAAAATATGAAGGTAAGAAATAAAAAAACCTATGCCTTGTCCAAAATTTAGCAAATGAAAAATGAAAACCACTTTTTAAAGGGCAGCTGAATGGTCTGATGAGACACAAACAACCTAGCACAGCCCTAGATGAGGTGAAAAGAGCTAGATCTGCATGCATCTCCCAGTTTCCCATCCATCTGAATAGCTAGAACACAAGTCCTTTTAACAGAGCTATGCAAAACCCAGCTTGGTTTACTCATCTTGTCTTGCTTATAATTAATTCACAAGTTTATTTTTTGCAATTTTTACTGACTTTTGTCTCTAGGACTGCAAAAGACTGACAAACACAATGCCAAACTCTGGGAAAGTTTAGACTCTTCTAAGAATCTGATAGATCTTGAAGGGCTAGGAGGCATGTGGCACTTCAGGAAAGTTGAAAAAATTAGGGATGACTGTGCTAGCAGGTCCAGTGTCTATAAAGTGCTATAAAGTCCAGTGTCTCACTAAGCTTGAGGCTGAACTGTTCGCCTGCATGGGGTTAAAGAAAGCTTCCTTCAGAAGTTTTAAATACTACTAGGGTTCCTGCAGTTACTATAAACACAGAAAATGCTCCTGTTGTGAACTACATACTTTAAAAGTGTTACTCATGTAAAGAGCTCTGAACTCCAGCACAGTACACATCAAAATGCCACAGAGAAAACTCTAAAAACATGTTAAAAACCATGGAAATTTTAAGCAGTTGTGCTTTTCTATGATTTTATTTGCTGAAGTCAAAGAAAATAAATAAGTCTTTAATCACTCAGAGCTCGGTAGAAAAAAATATATAAACAGCAAATACTTGGAAAATTTAAATTGCTGTTAAATATAACAACAGAAGCAGAAATTAAAAAAAAAAAAATCAAGACATCCACGGTATTAGAAGTGGCCTAGGCATAATCATCCATGCTTTTTACATTGTCTAAAATATTAGTCAAGGCACAGGGGTCTGCAAAACCACCAAATGAATTATCCAGTGAAGCAAAGCTGTTGTTCAGTTCTGTTCCAGAGTGAATTCAGCTTTGCCTGAGGTTGCTCAAGTTCAGGCTGACAGCTGCTAACCCTTCTTTTGGTAATCCAAAACCACACTGGCTGGGCTCCTTGTCTCCATTGGAACAGAATTCCTCCATCCTGCTCTGCCTTGGCAGAGCCTTGGCCACCTCCTCTCCTCTCTGTGTATCCCCACAGTTTCCTCCTGCCTCCCTAAGGCCAGGAAAGCAGAGCAAATATTGTAAGGCAGAGCTAACAGAGGAAAGTGCACGAGCAGAGCTCACCCTCAGCATGTAGAAAAGTCTTGGTGACAGCTACAGAGCTGCTCAAACCAGCCCTGCATCTCTGCAGGGAAACAGGTGCTTCCCAACAGCACCTCTGATGTGAAAATTGTAATTCCAGCAAACTGTGAGTCTGAATCAGTAACCTGTCTGGTTCCATTCTCATTGAAGTTCCAACATGATGGTCATTTCTGCTTCAAGACAGGAAAAAACTTCCAGTTTGGGTTTCTCCTGGCTCCTGCATAGCACAAAAACTCTTCACTAGAACAATGTAGAAACAGATGCTTCTCACCTCCTGTACTTAATTCTGTGCAACAGAACACACATCCTTCCATGTCACTTACTACTGTCACTGTCAGTTACTTTATCACTCCTGTATTTTTAACATATAAATATGTATCACCATAAACATAGACACAGAGGAGAGGTGTGGATGCTCTAACTCCAGAAAGTTTGGCTGTTTATGCCCTCAAACACATGCTGTGCTGCAAACTGGGAAAAAAAAAAAAACCTAACTGAGCAACTGAAATACATGAATAAATGCATCATTCTTGGCTGATAAGCCAAAGCTTATGGGATTTCAGATACCAATTAGATGAAAATCTGTGGTGTCTTATTAAAAGACACAGTTCTCCCATTAGACAGGGCAAAAGTTCATCTGAATTGCAAGGATAAATCCGCACTTTTTGAAAAGACTTCAGCATTCAATTCTATAATTCTGTATTATAATTCTATATTTCACTCTCATCCTTGACTAACTCTGATGAGGCTGCTATACAATAGGTTTTTAAACTCAATCACTGCCAATGCCAGGGATGTTTATACCCTCACAGAGAATCCAATAGGATTGTTTGGTTGGAAGGGACCTACAATAATCATATAGTCCCAATGCCTAAAATAAATACAAAGCCAGCTGGAAATCTTAAGAAATTTTTCACTAACAAGTGGAGAATTGTGTAAAGTTTCTTGGTTTTTGTGTTAAGGAGAATATATAGAAAACCAACCTGAAATTCTCTGAAAAACTCCTGTGAGTGAACATCTCACTGAAATTCTGAGCTCTTTATTTACTCAGTGCATAAGGCAGAGTTGTCATTTCTAGGTGAGGAAGACTAGAATGTCACCTCTCTTTGCTTTCGCGTTGTTTCTCTCTGTTTCCATTTCTCCTCACGGGTCCAGTTGTTGCTGGTATGAAAGAGCTGGGAGAAGCCACAGCAAGGAGGCACAGCACCCTGAGGAGAGCTCCCAGGAGCAGCACACCCGAGGGAAGCAGAGTGCCTCAGTCACACCCTGCCACTTCTCTGGAAGCTGCAATCCCTTAGGCACTGCAGAGGCCCAGAGGGGTCCTGACACCGCCTTTGCTGAATTGTAAAGGTTTTCCACACCTTGACTTGCACATCCAGCACAAAAAGGCAGGAACCTGACGTTCCCCAGGCACAGGCCCTCCATAGCCTAGAGGTGCTGAAGGAGTCAGAGTCTGAAACAAAGGCTCTAAGGTTCCTCCTGTGACACATAACACACCAGTGTGATCTGTCACCACTCTTACAAGGGAGCTGTTCTCCCAAGCACTCAGAACACATCTGTCAGCTACAAGTCACCTCTCACCAAACACTGCAATTCACCCCTTTTCCAAGCTGGCCTGCTCTCCTGCCTGCCATGGGTTTCATCTTTGTGCATGAAGTTTGCAGGTCACATCAAAGCACTGGGTTTGTTACATGCCAGTAGAGGAGAGAAGCAGAGGAGCAATTATAATGGAATGGGAGGAAGAGGAATTGTAAGAGGAAGGACTGATGCTGAGAGGCAGGAAAAGACTATAAGCCTGATCCAATTAATTAACATAATTAATGTCATTATTTTCCTCCTCTGATTTAAGGATTCAATACAGGAATCATGCTTACTGGTAAGAGTCTCAGATAAAAATCTCCAGATACAGAAGGCAAGATGTTGCATGGCTGTAACTGTATTCCCATAGACATCCATCAATTTATGTTAACTATGAACTCTGTGGGTTCCTTCCTCCTCGTTTATTTCTGGAAGGAGCTCACCTGCTGCTCCTCTCAGCAGCTGCTTTGTGCTTCTGCTTTTACTAAAGGTTTGCAAGAAGTTGTTTTTGTGTTTTTTATTTCTGAGGAATTTGATCCAATACCAGGCTATGAGCAGAACCAGTCACTGTCTGCTTGTAGAGTAATGAGCATCAGCCTAAGGACAACCACCTGCATGCCTGAATCTAAGTACAAATTGGAATGTGGTATGATAGAATAACAGGGCAGTTCTAATACAGGATTTTCCAAGTTATTGGCAAGACTTCAGAAATTTTTAAAAACCAAAACAAACAAAAAACCTGTCACAGATCAACCTAAAAATCTTCTGGATCAAAAGTATTATAAAACTGTAGATATCAACACATTTCAGAGAGTGCTGGACTTGAACAGTTCGTGTCAAAACTAAACATTAAATCATGTTTTATGCTTTTTAAATAAATATTTCAGATTTCTGAATGCAAGGCTTTTCTGAGTTGAAGTTTGAAATAAAAAAAAATTCAAACATGTAGATTTATTTGAATGTCTCGGTATGAACTAACTTCACACACACAAAATGAATGACCAAACATAACAGCTCAAAGCCGAGACTACTTTCTGAAGCATTTTAGTGTCACACAGCAGCAGTTTTTACTGAAATTAATTCAAGATGGAAATTTCCTTCTGCTCTTGTCACAGACAAGATGTACCTCTACACACCAGCATAACCAGCATGCACTCCTTCACATTTAGAAGCAGGCTGGAGACAGGGACCCTCCTGTGTATCTGTTTGAGACTCCAGGGAGTGGGAGAGGAAAGCTTTTGAAACATCACTGGAGTCAGGCATCCTTTTCTCCAACTGTCATCTTATGGCCCAAATAAAAACTGTGCAGCTACATAACACAGACAGAAAGATAGATTTCTTCTATGGCTGCTCATAAGACATTGACTTCATTCCTAAAGTAACAGTAAACCTGGCTCACTACCTGATTTCTATCTCCTCCAACCTAATCCTCCCTCCTGATGCAGTTTAGAAATCCCAGGTGTTTTTCTGCATATGTTCTCCATAACTGTGGGATTCCTATTGATTTATCATATCCTTTTCCACTGTATTTCAAAGATTTCTCAATTTTGTAATGTCTATGACTTAAAAAGAACTGTCTGGTTTTCATTTCAAGGCATCCACCCAATATTTAAGTCTCAATGACAGCCATAGTGCATTGAATTGAATATTCAGACTAGGCACAGTATATAGAGACATGCTGTCTTTTGCACACTAAAGGACTGTGGATACAGCGCCTAAGACAAATTTCAAGGAAATGCTGTTCTGGTTGGAACCATTTGGGTGAGACCGCTACTGTACCTGTGTGCTACTTAAACTGAGCAGAGATAGGCACAAGAAGAAGAAAATAAGCATGAAGTTCTTCAATGAAGAGATGAAAGAGAACACAGGGTCCCACCCCTTCCATGCTTGACATGCTCTCCTCTGACAAAGGAATAGACCAAACTTTAGTGCTTTGTGTAAGTGAAATAGTTGCAATAGTTTATTTATAGTTGGCTTACAACAAAAAAAGGTACTCCTGTATCTTCCTGCACATGTGGACTGACTAAACACAAGCCAGTTTATACTTCTACAGAACAGGCCATCTCAGTTCTGAGAGGCAGATTGGGCCAGGGAGAGAAACAAGATGTTTGGGGCTTCCGGAAACTGTTTGTTAGATGAATGCAAGCATCCAGGAGTGGGGTGTTCGTTATTGCCATGCTGATATACCATTCCACAAACAAGCAAAAAGCTGGCTGTCTTACTCCTAAACTGCCATCAACCTTTCTATGTTTCTCTGCCTTAAAATGGGTTCAACAAAACCCAAAACCATAGCTATTCACCCAGCTGAAATTAAATGTAAGTTACTCTATTCTGTGACAGCTGCACTACAAGTGTTGGAAGGGGCTGTAAGGAAATCCTGACAAAATGTCTCTACCAATATTATCTCACAGACTGTGGTTATACTCAATAGCTAAGCTCTGAGCAATGACATAAACATGACCACACGTTTGGAAAGGTGTTTGAGGTTTGCTCAGGATGTATGCTGTGCTGTAATTTTGCAGATAGTTGGCTCTCCACACTCAAAGGCAAGAGTATGATATCTGGCCAAGCACAACCTGGTTTCTGACAGAAGAGGAAAGGACTGACCTACCCACCCCTTAACCAAGCCCAAGTAATCAACAGAAAATAATCCAATATGAAGGCTCAAAGTAATACTGGTGCTTAAAATAAAAAGAAAATTCATCTGGTGACTTTCTTCACCTTCTTCCTAACCACCTCCTGAGACCTCAGGCTAGTGTGCAACCTCAGCCTACAAAGGACTGTGAAGTTGCTTTGACACGGAACAGTGCATACCTGTGTGCTGAGTCCTTTCCTGGTTTTGTTACCTTTGGTTTGGCAGCTCTGTTTCTGAGGGCTTTTTCTGCTGCTGTTCTCTACAACTTTCTGAATTTTCTCATAGTGTCTTAGTTTTTGCACCAAGAGGAGTTGCAACATCCTCCAGTGTTTTGATGTGCCAAAAATTGTCAGTGGATGGGAACTCTGAAATAATCCTTTTATGACAGAGCTCATTAGAAATGCATATGCCATCCAGGAAAACAACGGAGAGAAAAGAGGTCCTGCAAATTCCCTCATGACTTAGACTTTGGACTTTGCAAATAAAGAAGGAAATGTAAAGCCACTCCAAAAATGTGCTCCAGTTAAAATTCTGCAGTGGAAATACAAGTAGTTTTTAATCTAATTGACTACAGAGTCTGAGAGCTGACCACAATAGCCCCCACAGTGAGACAAGCAATCCCCATATGAAGATTGTGACAGCAGCTACATAGTTAAATGCTCATGCATTGAAGTCTCCCCGGGGTTACTGAGATTATTTTTGGCTGAAGCTTGGACAGAGATTGTAAAATGTACGTTTATTTTCATTCAGCTCTTTACTTACTCTCTCTGTAACACACCCTATTTTTTATCTCTTTCCTAATACAGACATGCTTCATATCACAGACTTGGATATACAGAAATATAATTATTGTTCTTTACATTAACCTTACCTGCATGTTAAAAGCCACCACTGGAAAGATACTTAGCAATTCTTGGTGAGACCACATGCCATGAAAGCTGAGGCTTTAGGGATGTACAGCTCTGCTTGCATGAGGTACACTTGTCCTGGGACCCTTCAACAGTAAAACAACCTCCTTCCTCCCAGTGGAAGTAAAAGGCCAGAAAAAAACCGAAATCAATAACACTGTGCTATGCCTTGGCATACAATTGTAAATAGAACAAAATTATAAAACCTGCTCAGAAACTGATGTCCCAGTGTGTTTTCTGCAGAAGTAAATACATACAAGTTCATCGTTTAGCCAGAGAGCAGTGCACTGTGCTAGCTACAGGAGCTAGCTGTAGCACTCAACAACCTGTTTGCCTTTCCTCCTCTCCTGCCTGGAAGTTACTTGATCTGTTACTCCGAGAAACACAAATTGTCTCCTGATCCTTGTCTAAGGGTCACGCTGTAGTCACTGTATCTACACTGGGAGTACTGTTGTAACTGCAGCTCTGAGAAGTTCAGCATGTCCTGATAGAGGCTTTTCTTTCCTAGCATTCATAACAAATTTGCTTGCCACTGTGCACAGACAGTAAATGTGTCCCACTCCTCCCTTCTCCTCCCATCATTGGTTGCATGCATGCTGCCACCTCCCAACTTCTCTCCTATTCCTGCAGCTTCCCTCCTAACATCTCTCTTCCTCTCTCCTACAGACGCGTCTTTTCTTTCGCTTCAGAACCAAAGCTGACAGTGACAGACAGAGTAGCACAAAGATTCCTTTCAAAACTTAGCCTGAGAACCACTTTCTAGGTGGGAGCTCATGAGTCCCTTTCATAGTCCCAATACTTTCTCCTCTCTTTATCTGTGTCCCTCATCACTCTGCTTAGACAAAGCATCCTCTCCAAACTACACCTTTTTCTGTAAGCAACCTTCACTACTCCCGGAGCATTACTCTTAACCCCCTATCCAAAACAGCCCTAAAGAAAACAATCCATTTTTTTTTAAAAAAATGGTCCTAGGGCATGGCTGTTAATTCCATGCCAAACCCTCGTACAACGACCGCCTGCATCCAGCCTCAGAGCCTCGACAGCGGCAGATTTTCTGAAACTACAGATCGCCTATTCATTTCAGTGAACAAAATTTACTTACAATCAATAACCGCCAAGATTTATTTTCCCTCATGTCACCCACTTTATATATGTTTCATGCCAGTACTTTCAATCCCCATCCCCCCTTTTTTCCCTACAGTTCTGAAAACAATGCTTTTCTAAGGTTTTAAAGGTAAAAGGGAAGGGGGAATGAAATGAGTCTAAGTCTCTGGGTAGGAGGGGGACTTTGCAAAATAAGATGATGAAGCGGAAGAAAAATAAGTTCCTTACCCAGAGTGGAGACCCACAGCACCAGCTGTGGTAGCCGGTTCATGGCTCTGCGGGGTGCGGGCTGGTCCCACCCGGGTGCTCGGCTATGGAGGGGACGTGCCAGGCTCTTCCTGCGGGCTCCGCTGGAGCTCTGAGACCCGGCTCGGGCTCCTGCTGCCTTGGAGGAAAATTCCCACCTCCTGCTCGGGAAGGCTCGTATGGGTCCTAGAGCCACCCTCCCTTCCTTGCCTCCTCCTCCTCCCGTTTTGCATACCGCTCCTGCACGATCAGCAGATCCTCAAGGCAGTTGCTTCAGACATGAACACATCCCTCCGTAAATTTTCAGGCATTAGTACTCACTAGGACAAGATGAATTCATAATCTTACCGGTTTGCTCCCCTCTCTCAGTCTTCCCTTGCAGCTGGCTCAGTGACACACACGAAGCACCCCCTGGATCAAACTCAGCCCGTATTTAAGACGACAGAGAGGATCCCCACTGCCTGGAAGTGTGCTCACTGACTGCCCTGAAAGAGAAATTGGACCTATTTACACAACCTAGATTCCCACCTTTCTTCCCTTAGCCTCACCTATAACCACTGAACTTCTGAGCAAGACAGCCTCTGTTGGGGACAAGCAGTGAGGACCTGCAGCACAGCAAAGTGTAGGTACTCCACCTGTGAGCTTCAGCATTGGCTCTTTTAACACTTTGCTTTAAACTCCGTTTTCTTCTGGACCATTGGCATTTCAATTACACTAGTTCACTCCACTTTTAATTTCTTTGCAGGCACATCTTTCCTTCATGGGGATTTTCTTCTAAAATTTATATTCTTTTTATAATAAGAATGCATTATTTGTGACTAATTCTCCATGTGGATACTCTTACTCTGGATTAGGGGTGCTTTAGTTCAAATTAGCACAATTTCTTGTGGCTGTTGTGAATTTATCAGGTAGTGCCTGAGTCCTGAGTACAACACCATTCAAAACACAGGAACTGAATGTGAAAGCAGGAGCTGACATGAATTAAAGCCCTTATAGGTCTGGTGGGTCTGGCACTTTAAAATGCATGCAAAAGTCTGCATTCCATGTTTAATTGTGGCTTATAGAATAGACTAAAAATGTAATTAATTTACTTAACCTTCTCTGAGTCTTCCACTGATATCTATGCAGCACTCAAGGGCAGACTTTATTTTTGTATCTTTATCATGTGCTTGGATCTACAAAATTGCTTTTTGTTCAGCAACACATTGCTACTTTCAGCAGATTTACAGAAGCATATCTTTTAACACAACCTGGATGATTTGGAAATAAACATCATTCTGAGGCTTTCCTCTATGACCACATCAATTACAAAAGTATGGTAGCAAGTAAGACAGACATTATTAGTTGCTTACTAGTTAAATTTATATAAACTATCTGCCAAGCAAAGTAATATTCCAAGACCAGAAATAAAAAACAAAATCTAAAAAAAAAAAATTAAAAAAAAAAAAAAGGTGCCAGCTTTCCATCTCTTCATAAATAATTTTTTTGGCTGAGGCTCTGGGATTGCAAAGCACATAATTTTTTACTCACAGTTGGTAAAAAGTAGAGGCACCTCAGTAAATTTCCATACTTATCTAAATTTATCTTATCTCCCATTAATAGAAATGTAAACAATCTGTATCTTCAATGAACTGGTAGCAGCAGCAGACATTGTCTCTATTAATACTCAGTTTTAAGGAAATTTGTGTTTTCCATGGTTATGGAACTGGTTTTCATTTAGTTTGGCAAAGACTGGTGAATTCTGAGGCTCATTACAGAAATGTGAGGCATTCTATAAAAAAGAGATAGATGTGTGTGATGCTTTTAAGCAGAGGGTAAAAGCAGAAGATAAGGTGACTTATCTCTGACCAACTGCCTCATTAGACACTCTTGAGAGGTTGAGTCCTGGCTAAGCAAAGTAGACCTTGATCTACTGGAAGGTCCAAAATTAATCCTCAACAAGATAATCCACATCTGTCAAGCAAAGAATTCACCCAGACCAGGAAAAAAGTGTTATTTTAGAGAATCAAATATTTTTAAGATAAAGGACAGGACTCAGAAAACAAGTGTTTCACAATGAAAAACACACAAAAAAAATATACAGGCCATGAAAACAATAGAAGTCAGAACAATACCCAGCATTTGGAAGGGGGACAGGCATTACAAGCAATTGCCACTCACCAACAGTGTGCAAGTGATACAAGAGCATGCACAGAAAGAGAAAAAGCCCAACAACAACAAGAGAATGGCAGCAACATCACTAATGCAGAAGAAGCCTCAGTAGAAGTAATTAGAAGCAATGGACAGTGCTGCATCATCAGAGAGCTGAACTGCCAGTCTGGAAGCAACTGGGACAGTTACAAGCTTTTAAATTGAGCACTTATGCTCTAGAACACTGCCAGAATCTGGACACCAGCAACTGAAAAAACCTACTGATCTTAAATAATGATACCATCTTTGGCTCAGCAACACAGGAACAACCTACTGGAGCCCAGGAGAGGGAAGCAGAGGTGCTTATGCTATTCTGACATTCATCTGAGGGCAGCCACTATTGCAAACACAATGCAGAAATCTAACCCATCTCAAAAACACTTGGAACAGGGTTGCAAGACAAGTTCCCACCACGCTACCAAGAAAACGCCTCAGAACTGAAGGGAGATGAGGCACTTAGCTGCTAAGCAAGCAGAGCTCCAGCAATGAAGGTCTAGTCAGTGCCAGAAAAAAAAAAGTTTTCACTTACGAGTACACTTAGGGGACAAAAATTACACACAGTGGGAAATACTTCCCACATAAAAGAAGAAAGCATTGGAGTGGTGATTGATCCAAAATGCATTTCTACATGGGACAGAGAGCAAGGCAAATGTTCACATAGCTCCAACAGCACCTTTGAGAGATACTGTTCCCTCTTGGGCTGCACGGCAGATAGAATTATATATAACATTTTTGATAGCATATCCTGTACAAAAGTCTGTATCATGACATTTTGATCTAAGAAAAATACAGGAAAAATACAATCAGAAATTTCATAAGCCTTGCATGAGAAACAAGCGGTAGGGCAAAAGCTAAAAAATATTCCTTATGATGAAAGTAATATCCAGCAGAGCAAGGTGAATGGGGTGAGAGGGTACAGGCTGGGCACACTAAGGTGAAGGAGTACAGACTTGTTTGAAACAAACACCAAGTATGTAAAGAAATTTGTGCTCGGTCAGCCTGCCTTAGCATCCTGAATACTGGTCTACCAAACTCTCTAACAGACATGGGATTTGACTACTACAAAAACATCTGGAAACCTGAAGACATTAACCAAAGATGTCTCAGTGACAGGGATGGTATATAAGCACAAAACTAACTTGTCCTTGGATTCTTCTACTGAGAATATTGATAATTTTTTTTTTAAGTTGTATAGTCAGACTTTGAGACCAGTCACTTAGCCATAAAACAAACTGAGTGTTAGAGTACATAAATAAAGCAAGAAGATTTGGCTTTATTCCATAGCCATTAAAGCTTCATGTCTTCATGCATGAAAGAGCTATGTGAGCTAAAACTGATCATAAAAATCTTTACAGCCTAAGGGACCTGGAAATTCCCAACCTAACCTTTGCCACAAGTAAAAAAGCTACAAAAGTATTTTGGTTTCAAATATATGATTTCAATGTTCCATAAAAACTAAGCAAGATCTGATGACGGTTACACACATGATCTCTGGAGTACTTTACAAAGGAACTAGGAAGAAAATATATCCAGAACCAGATATTATATCTGTTGCACACACATGATCTTTAAGAAAAAGTATCTATCTGATGTCAGCCAAAATTTTGATTGCTACAGATATTGCTGAGCCTACAAAAAGTGACTTGGGCCAGTGTCACAGATAAGAACAGTTGCTTCAGGTGATGCATAATAACTAAAAGTCAGGCTTTATGCCTTAAAATTATAGTAGGTTAAAAAGGGTTAAATTTAATTGAGTGTGGCTTTGTTTCAATGCAAATTAAATCCTCAGATATCAGACCAAAAAAAAGTGTTAAAAACGACATGCTCAGAACCATTTACAGATTTAAAATCTAAAAATAGGACCAAGGCTGTTTTACACCAACCTCAGATAAACAGCAAGTTTGAGGAAATTTATATTGTGCTTGTTGTGCAGGACAGGAGGAGAGGCAAAGGTGTAGGTGGTGGAAGGAGGGGAAAAAAATTGATGCCCTAAAGCAAAGGCTGCATAGAATTTTCACTTCTACAGGAAGAAAACAAACTTATTTGTGTCCTAGCCTATCAAATTCATTCCTACGTAGAAGAAAATCTAAGAAGTCATTTGTCCATGGCAGTATTATCCTTGCTGCATTTTAGAGGACCTGTGCTGTAATGCCTGACAACAAGACACCTTTAATGAACATGAGATTCAGCAGTTTGCAGCGAAGTATGTACCAGGCATATCACTATAAGTCCCCATTATTTCCGGTACAACAAGCCATTACAAAGCAATGTCAAAATAATAAAGCACCTACCAATGAGAAAGGATAGAGGCCATATTCAGCCCTGTTAAATCAGAGCATGTCACCAGCAAAGCATGGCTTGTCATTTGCTGACATTTCATTCAATGGAAAAGTGAAAACAAGAGGGCCTGTGCTACTAGGAATGGATGTCAAGATGGATGTCTCTAGAAGACCCTGCCTCAAACAAGTTCCTTCAGCAGCTTTGGTAATATACACACAAATATCTCGTCCCTTGCAAGTTTTTTCCTCTAGAGGTTGTTAATGCATCTATTATTATATTAAGCTTCTATCATAACAACAGTTTATACTCAGACTGCTCATTAGTCACCTCCTAATGATACCATAAACCTAGTCTCTGCATAGGCAGAGATTTACTATCTCTGCAGATTCCTTCAAAATCTTCTTTTCTCCTTTGTTCCTTTTTCTCCTCATTCCACCAATGAGAAGAAACATTCAAAGTCCTCCAGAACTTTGGTGTATATATGTGTATTCTTAGAAGAAACAGAAACTTGAAGCACAAAGATAGGAACAGGCAAGCCTTAAAGGCATTTAGATGTCTAGGCAGACAGAGACACAACTGGTCTCATTAATATCAATAGGACTTAGGCCTTGGAAAAGGCAAGCAGAGAAAATAGTCCTTTCAGATGTTGCTGTTGTCAGCTGATAGGACTGTTAGATTTCTTCCAACTTCTGCCAGACCTTGAACTGAAGGGTGTTGGATTGAGAGCCTGAGAGAGAGTAGCTCTGGAAATCCTGGAAAAAGGATTTACCCTACTAGATATACTAAAAAAACACTAGCATTTTACAGCTTTTGTGACATCTGTGACAATAAGGCACAACTGTTAAGGGTGACCAGCAGTTTCTAGGTCCATCCAACCACTGGCCTTTCTCTCTGCCTACTCTGTAAATATGTTGTCTTTTCTATCATATTGAACTGTTAGTGTGGTTTTTAATCAGTCATAGATATGTTTTTTACTTTCCATCCTAAATGTAAGGCACAACTATGTAATTGAATATGGGGAAATACGCACATTTAGGGGTGAGGAATAAACTCCTACCCAGCCATGCCATTACATGATATGTCCAGTTTATCTCCTGGTTCAGGGTAAAGGATAGAAAAGTGTGAATCTCTTTGCACTGAACAGACATCAGTCAGTCCTTGAGTCAGTTCAAAGCCTTCTTCTGTGCTAATCCTTTAGATTGTTTGTGTTACCTCTGAGGGATGCAGAACTACAGAGAACACATCCCATCTCTTACATAATTTCCATAATACAGTATTCTAGACACAGGGCTATCTTTGTAGCCTGTGAGTGCAGCTTTATACTTGATTGCAGCAATGTCACCTTTAAAACAACTGATTTTTAGTGTACGTTCTCATTAGCCTCTGTAACACTGAGTCACTTTTTGGTTCCTAAGGCATCTGCTTTAGCTACAACAATCACATGGGGGCTTAGAAGGGCTGTAGAGGCTCCTAGTGAACTTTACAGCTTGGTATGGTCAGGAAAACACTCTCATCTACACTGAGAGTTATTCCCTTGCAGAAATGGTCTTGGATCTTGCTGCCTGTGGTCTTGGCTTCACAAGATCCCCTTGGGCCCAGCTAAGTATGTAGGCTATGTGAGCAGCTAAACAACAATGAATAAAATGCATCTGCAGTCCTCAAAGGCTGGTTTCTATTTTAGCATTTCTGATAGAAAGATTAGATCTCAAAATGTCACTGAGCAAGATTAATCCAAATACCATGAACACAAGCATCGCCATCATCATGAATGCAATCATGACTTACACAGAGCCTTTGATGATCCCATCCCAATACAGTGGCAACCCCAACTCCTGCAACCCTGAATAGGATTCAAAAAGCACACTAGACAGAATATTCTTGGTTAAAGTGTGAAGTCTTTTAAGAACTGCAGGAACAAATACGACACAGAGACAAGCCCCTGATTTGAATGCTGTGCTATACCAGCATAAAAGTGCACATAGAGAAACAGATTAAAGAAACTTGCCACGGAACAAAATGATCTAGGGCAGCATGACCAGCTGAAGTTAAGGAAGGCATCCAAAAGCAATACAGCTGCTGTCATTCCATATGTCTGTGTTCTATGCTGCACAAGGTAGGCTGAAACACTTTGGTTTATAGAGGTGCAAGGGGCGAAGCCATCACCAAGCAATGCAGTGATAAATCAGGATGGTGGAGGGTGGTGGGAGAAGGGACAGAGAAACCTAGGCTACATAAATGAGGGCCTGAAGGTTACACCAAAACTTTTAATTTATGCCTCTACTACATGGAGTTGCACCAGATTTCTACTGGTTGGTTGTTACAGAGCTGCCAGTGTTTCGTTAACATTACACTGAACCATGCAGAAATTCAGTCTGAGGTGCAATAGATGTTTTCATGGTTACTGAGGACACTGTTTTGCCCTTTGATGAGGAGCAGCTTTATAGCAGCCCTCTCTATATACATAGTTAGTAAGCTACAGGCTGTATCACATGACTCCATGCTAAATATGCTGTCAACAAAGAGCAGGATACTCTATTTCAAGACTGAAGTTCTACATCTTTTCTCAGTTGATCCTTCCTTCAGTGTTGTCAAAGTGTCAAAGCTCTCTCAAAGCTTTGTGCTGTGTTAGAGATCTCCTCAAGGCCCTGTTATTCTAATGGGAAGAAATGACCCTATGTGAGCATACATTCCCTGTGGATTCCAATTCTTGAGTTCAAGTGTGCATAGGACAGTATAAATATTCTTGAAAACAAAAAGAGACCTTGAAATGCAATATAAATGACTGACAGTTGATGTATCTGTCACTATTTATACACATAAATCATACAGTGGTAAGTTTCAGGGATCTACTTTCTTCTCCATGATTACTCTGCTCTGCAGCAACTTTCCAATTTGTCAAAAGCTAATTACCATCATCCTTTAAGTGGGCTGCAAACACTGACTGTGTTATCCTCCATTGTAGGCCTCCAATTTTCAGAGACAATGACATTGTCTGCATACCTCTCCTAAACCAGAGGAGAAACCAGGAAATGCATAGAAAATCAGCTATTAGTGTAGATTATTGTAACATGCTCTTAAGGTAAGTCATTACAGCAACCTGTCATCTCCGCTGAATTACAAGAGACACCAGTAAGTACTCTTAGATTTCAAAAGCTTGGTGAACATAATGGCATACATTTGTATTTTACATGCTTATTTTACCAAAATGAGATTCTCAAGCTCATTAAATAAATTCCAGAATTTTCTATCACACCAGGAAAAGACTTAAGTGTCAAAAAGAAAATGTAGCTGGCCATAAGGCCAACTTCTGTTATAACGTCTGTTTTTTCATGATTTTCTATTCAACTTCATTTTCAGATATATTGTAGAAAATGAGTGCTAGGGCTGGTTTGTACTTTGCACAGAATAATCAGCCAGAGTCTTTCCCAAAAGCTGTGAATATAAAGCAAGAAATCATTTGGCGAAGCTTCAAATACTCAACAGGTCTTTCTCCTCAAAGAGCAAGATGCCTTGCATAAGAAATTCTTTGGCACGGATTCTGGCTATAGCAAACAAAAATTATTTTTCAAATTTGCATAACCCTGATTTTATAATAGGGTTACTGTGTGTTCCCTTTTGAGGACCATACACCACCACCCCATTGCCTCCTTGGAATTCTGTCACAAAACAAAGCCTGCTCCAACTCCAACTTTTCAAAAGCAAGTTTCTCCATACTCACAGTCATTACAGGGGTCTGCATTGCAAACGTGGTTACACCATCATTCATGCAGAGGACACAAAAAATAGCTTTACCCCAGGAAACTATCTGGTGAAGGTAGCCAGATGAGGAAGCATGTGCACTAATAAGCAAGTACAGCGCTGTCTTCCACATCTCTAAAGGCCAGGAAAAGCAACTGCGGTTGCAAAATGTTTTCACAAATTCTATTTATTTGCTTAAATGACATTTGTACTGAGTGCTGTAATGCCCTGGGTTTAGTGCTTCCTCAAACACTTTTGATGGTTTTGTCTTCACCACTCCAATCCAAAAGGCCACGGATTCCAACCCTATAACATCTTGATTACCCTGTCATGTGCAGATGGCAGTGGTTTGGGTACGGTGTAGGTACCAAAGTCAGAAGATACTAGAGGGCACCATATTACAGGCCATTTAAGAAAATAATTCAACTTCATTTAGGCAATGTTAAAAAGGTCAAACCCCACTAAGCTTTACTTTGTCCAGAAAACACTGCTCCACAGTGAAAGCAGCAGACAAGGAAGACAGACAGTAATGGAAAAGTGTTTTGTACAGAAAAGACATTTGTGGCCAGAGAACTTGAATATGTATCAAATCCACACTCTCAAGCAATGTCAAATGATCTCTTGTATGCCCAGATTCAATTAATATTTACAGAACTACAAAAGCTAATTACCTGTTTTTATGGACTACATTTACTGTATACATTTATTTATATCAAAGACCTCTATTCTGAAACTGAATTTGGTGTAAGGTCTGTCCCATAAACCTAATTAATGCATGGTCCTAAAAAATTTACTTCAACAGCTGTCCATGTTTTCAACCTAACTCCTACAGTTTCTACATCTATAAGCTTTTCTTTTCCCACATCTTTGGCAGCAGCTCTTTCAGTAACACATTCAAATCTCACTTACCCTTTCGAATGAAGCCCCAGAACTTTGAAATCCTGATACCTGCTTTAGTCCCAGGCTGATGGTAAATGTTGCATGTGTCTGCATCTGCAAGTAAATATATGAAAGAAGGCCAAAAAAGGTTATACTGCAAGCTTTTACTCACCATGCCCCTGAGTTTCCTACGGCCAAATTTCTTTCTGATGCAATTTCTCTACAACTGACAAAAATATCCCACCAGAGTTGTATCAGAGCTGCCTTCTTTTCCCTCTTGCAAGTGAACTTGGTGGAAAGTAAAGGAAAGCAACTGGGAGTTGTTATTTTTCACATAGGAGAGCTAGAAGGGAAAATGTTCTCTTGCAGGAATACAGCAAACAACTCATGCAACTGCAATGTACAGAAATTATTAAACTTCCGATTTCAGGGAAGCTTTGCACTATTAGAAAAATTAGGTGGGTACATGGTTTTAATACATTCATATAGGTAGGAACAAACTCACACAGAGATCTTGAGGAACTTTTCCCAGTTTAAATAACAGGTGACAAAAGGACAGTGAAGAGAACAAGAAATAGAGACTTCCTAACTCTATCTCTAATTTGGTTTAGGCATGGGGCTCCAGCCCATTATTACTGACATGGATTCCATGCAAAAGCAGTGATAACAGGGAAGATGGGAAAGCTCCTGTCATATTTTCAGTCTGTCATAATTTCCTACTAGGGAGTGAAACTTTTGCTTAAGAAAATATTTTGGAGGTTGAGGCTTATATTAAGAGTGCAAAATTTATAAGTATTGTTTTTAGGTGAGAAAGGTGTTCTGGTAATTTTTTTCTTGGTCCTTTTCCACCTAATACTCAAAATTATAACCACATGTTCAGAATGTTTAGCATTTGACAGATGCTTCTACTTCAGCTGGACCCAACTAAGCATTATCCAGTAACTAAGAAAAAAATACTGGTGTAGTTTTTTACTTCTCCATTGTCTCCAGCTTTCTTTTAATTTCTCAATGTTGAACAAGAGCAATACAATAACTTCCCCAAATCATTGAACTCACTGTTTAAGAAAAGTTTAGCAGTAGTAGGAACTTAGGCTGTTTATTTACTTAAATCATAAATAAACCATTTCTAGCAATGCCGATGAGTTCCATTAATCTCTGCAAATAAGGTGATCTTATTTCTACATAGTTTTGCATTAAGAAGAAAAAAATGCCAAAATTCTGACAGAAATGCTCTATTTGTGATTTTTCCTGCACTAAGGGGTAGTGATTATCTCCCTGGAAAACCTGGTCTTATAATCAAGTTAGTGGACTTTACATCAAAGATATTCACCTGTGACAGATTTCATTCCAAACCCACTGGGTACCAACAGGCCAGCAGCAGGTGAAACAACTTTCTCAGCAAATATTGTTTCTTCTGCAACTGGATTCTCATGTGTAACAAGTCCACAAATGCACCCTTTCTGGCTTATCAGGGCTCTTTTCATTGCTACAGCATTCAGATGCAGCTATCTGCATTTTCCCAGACTGCAGAAATATCTGGGTTTGGTGCCCAGGGCTAGTCATCCAGAGGGGAGGACTGCAGCTCTGAGGTTCCAGTCAAGTGCCAAGCTTCTCCAGACATCACTGAGGGATGAACCAGAGCATCAACACAGTCTCAGAAGTTAGTGGAGTGCAATAATATGGAAATATACAGGATGGTGTTTCTAAGGGTGGACCATAATGAATAACCTTTGTTTGAAAGAATATCCCTCCATTTCTCACCATCAAAGAAAATATCAGAAAGCAGTGAACTTAAGCATTTTTTTTTATGAAGAATAAAACATTTTGTACAAATAGATCCAAAAGGATTTTGCTCTGATTTTAGGCTTTTCTTAACTCTGTGTGTACTTTGTGTTATCATCCCTAATAGCCACAGAACCTCTGAGGAGGGAACAGCTTCTGTCCTCCTACTAGCAGTATCAGAGAAACAAAGAGAGAAACAACGCCAAATATTATGTAGTCTGGTTGTCACAACAACCCTGTGGGAAAGAGAGTTACAGTTTCAAAGGCAAATAAAAGATTTGAACTTGGGTCTCCAATGTCTCAAATGAAAATGAGAGAGGCAATACTTCTACCTCCAGTACCTGTTTCTTCCCCCAGACTACCTGACTTAGTTTTTTATTTTTATGACTGGTCCAACCCTTGTTTTTAAATCTCTCTTTATAGACTAAAGATAATTAGGGAGCTAAGCTGGTATTTATGGAAACCTAAGACATATTCCCTGATGAATAAAATACTTGCTAAAAATAAAATCACTCTAGGTAATGAAAAAAGAGGAAATTAACCATAGCAAATTACAAAAGAATGGGAGAGTGGGAAACAGGCCTGAGAAGGAATATGGAAATCTTTCATCATTCAATACATTATTAATCAATGTAATTAAAAGGTAGTTAACATTCTAGTGCCCAGTAGTGTATGGTTTTGTTACTCCACAGAGAAAGTAAAGCATGATAGTGCAGAAAATGTCAAAAAATTAAAAAAAAAATAAATAAAGAAAGCTTGGACATTTTTCCCATCAGGCATAAAATGTTCTTCTCAAGGAGGGTAAAGACATTCTGAAAGGTTTGGTGTTAGAGCCAATCAATATGACTGGGAAGGGTCACTTGACAACATCACCCTTCTCCCTTCCAGATTGCCCCTCTGGAAAATTCAAGGCACAGAGAAGTGTGCTTGGGCCTCAGTTTCACAGAAAACTTTATCACTTTTAATCACACTCAAAATAGGCATCAAAAAATACAGTAGCATAATGAAAAGGGGAAATCTCTCTAGAGAGCCTTTGTAAACACACCTGTTTGCAAAGACAGCTACACTGACAACTTTAACTCCATGACACACAGGCACTGGCACCTGGAGCCTTTCCTGACACCCACAGTGCAATCCCTAGAACACAGAATCAAGTTAGGACTATTTCTTTTAATGAAGTTCTGCAGCAAACACTAGGGTGAACCATCTAACACTACCCTGAAACTATGTATAATAACCATCTCAAAGACAAACCTGAAAAAGGGAACTGAGGTTAGTACAGGTGATGGTCACTCCAGCATCAATAGGCACTGAAAAATACACTAGAAACACAAAAGAGTTTTCCATCTCTGTGGACTTAAAATGCATCATTTTGTAGATGTGAAAAACATTACCAACCCTACAGCTGATTTCCTAACTTCTCTCTTAATTTCAAATCACATTTGAAGCCAAGACCTCAGTTATGGCCCTGGGACCTGAAGTTAGAGCAGAATCCCCAAAAACTTTGAGTTTGGGCTCACATAAGCATGTCCAAAAAGGAAGGCCCTGAATCCATGGGAAGGGGCCCAGAAACCTACAGCATGCAAATATGCACTGGTCACATGCACTGGATGGTGTAGAGTCTCCCAAGTCAGACCTTGTTGATTTGCCTGAGAAATTAAGAAAGATGGAATGGAGTTGTGGCCACTGAAAGCTCAGCCCAAGCAGCCTGTCATGAAACCCAGCAGGCCAGTGCAGGCTCCACACAAACACTGCTGAAATCAGCCACCCAAGGAAGGAGGCTGTGGTGGTAGCAGCTCTGCATTCATCACCCCTGAGAGACAAAAATCGCAGCCATGGGTGCTGTGTGTGCTGCTGGCAGGCCCACAAACACTGCAGCAGCAGCCCTGAGTGCCAGAGCTCTAGGGGTGGCAGGAGGGAAGACTGCTGGGGTCCAAGGGCTGTAAGACTGTGCTATGGGCTGTGTAAGCCTCTGTGAACAGGTGGACTTGCCAGGTACCTCATTCACCTCCAGACAACCCTCCCCTTTGCCAAGTGCACCTGTAGAGCCAGTGCCAGCCTTGGGGAAAAGGAGAGAAGGTAAAATAACACCATTCTGAGACAATAGCCACCAGAGCCCTCACTGACTGCAAAATCCATTCTCAGGCCGTGTATACAAGAGAACCATACAGCTTAGGCACTTGAATCAACCCTTGTGATCCGGGTTTGAAGGTTTGATGTTATTGTGCCTGCAACTTTAGGTATCTCTTTCCTTTAAATGTGTTTTACAGAGGTGAAGACACCTGCGGGTAGAAAGCATAGGACAAGCATTATCATTCACAATAAGCAGGAGCTAAGCAGAAAATTTACTCAATCATTCTAAATAATCCTCCAACATTTTTTATTTAATGCATACCTTTTCCAGTGACTTCTGCTGTAGGGTAGTATTTGCATGTGAAGTGTGCAATTATGAGCTCAGAAGAGAGAAATGAAATCACCTACCTACCTTTGTGACAATTACATAAAAATGTAGCTCTCAAAAATACATGTCCTCATATAAGGTATGTCTAGATTATCCAACACCATTATAGAATGGTTTTAGTCATAGAACTTTACAAGTTTGTACAGTTTTTTAAAAGTCTGTTAAATTGCAAAGAATTTGTGCAAATTTTGTTAGTGCTATCCCAGAGGTCCTCCTTTTACTTGAAATTTGTCTCTAAAGCAGAAATTATGCTGATTCAGTTATGTCATTGCTCTGAAAAAAACTTAACGGAGTTTTAACAACGTACTGACATGGTTTCACAAGCAAATAAATTCTCCTTTTCACCCTAGTATCAGTCTGCATTAAGAGGTAGTTCCAAAAACTTCATCCATGATTCATTTAGGTTATTAACACATTTGTACAACAAATCTCTCAGGGGAATACTTTGCAGAAAGTCTGTGCTCCAGAGACACGCAGACAGTTTTTCGAAGGTTTCAGACATTATGGATGTTCAACACCAAACTAAGTTACAAACCAAGTTTATGAGCTGAAAACAATGTTTTCACACTTTTCAGCCTCAGGTATCTTAGACACAATTGTAAATCCCCACCGACAAAAGAAGTCCTAATGAAATCAGATGCTTTCATTGGGACAACTAGAGGGAATTAGGACTTAAAAGCTCTTTAATTTAAAATCTATTGTTATCTTCAGGACAACTGTTAATACTGGCCAACATGTTCACCTGGTAAAACTCAAAAATCAATACAAGCTTACCGCTAACACTTAAAAATCCACATTGTTAACCACAATCAATCAAAGTAAGATAAAAACTATCCTTCTTTCTTTACAAAAAATGTCCATCCAATTTTGAAATTGTGGCACTGTTTCTCTTTCCTTGGTAAACATTTGTGACCAGGTCCAATTAATTTTTAACATTATGTTTGTATCAACATCTTTTTAAAAGATGCATCAAAAAAAGCAAGCTCCTACCACTTAAGTAAAACAAGCAAACAAAGAAAAATCTATATGCAACATACAAAATCTAAGGCTTTCCACAAGCTACCAACTTCCAGTGTCAACTGCAGTTAAAGCAGTCATGAAAAAGCAACTCTCTGGTACACTACAGTGGTGAGCACAGTGCTGCTATTCCAGTACCAGAAACCAGTCATAGTTCAAAATATATACAATAGAAGAGGGAGTTCTACTAAATTATTTTCCAATAGCAGGTGTGCCTGTAGAAGAGGCTGAAACACCAGACAGCTCAATAGCTTGCAGACATCAAATAAAGCACACCACACAAATTGAACAAATACAATAACCAGCCCTCAAAAAACCAAAACCTCTTAAGGGTGTTCCAGCAATGGAAGGCTGCCTGCAGAAAGTTACTCTTAAACTCTGATATTTCCCCTGTGCTCAATAATGTCAGTTTCTGAATTGGAAATGCTTTAGCCTGTACAAAGTGAAGTTCAGCTCGGAGCAATGGGCACGTTCAGGCACCACAGCTTGACATTTGTCCTAAAGGCACATGGAAAATTGGTGTCCAGAACAAAAATAAATTAGGTCTTCCATCTTCTAAGATGCTGCACAGTCTAACCTGTTGATATTTACCCTTGGATGCCCATAACCTAGCAATCAATCACAGGATTCTCATCTGCTCATCTAAAGAATGGATTTTACAGACAGCTACATTTTAAGCTTCCTCTCATGCTGACTACTGCACGTATTGCACAGTTTAAATACAGGCTAGTTCCGGGAACCTTTGGGGGAAAAAAATAAACTCTGTTAAAAGTACCGGTTATATATAGCAGAGATTTGCCATGAGGATTGCATATCTCAAACACACTTCCAGGAAGGAAAATTATCCTATCCCTACATTCAGTGAAGAAGAGTTTTTCTATCTCTGACTTGTTTATCATTTTGAGACTAAAACAGTAAGCTCTGTGTGTTTCTGCTGCAGTACTGGCTGAAACCGATACATTATCTTGTACACGGAGCATCATGCCTGGTTTGACAGTGGATCTGCACACATGAAAAAAAAGAGAAAAGCTATTATGAAAAACTCCCTAAAAAAGTTCTCTTTTAAAAAGGGTTCTCCCTGAAAAATTTATATCTAAGCTGATGCCATGCTCAATTACCTTGTTGCCTGAAGGGCTATGCATGCTGTTATTTTACCTCTTAATCATAAAAGACTGTCTACTGTGAGTTTGAAGTATCAGCTCTTTCTAGCAAATATCAAAGCATTATTTCTTTTATACACTCATTTAAAAGTTACTCCTTGGCAAGGTTTAAAATTAACCAGTTACTACACACTGCAGTAAAAACTGCCTTCAGAGAGGCACATTCTCATTGGCATGTGTATGACTTCACCCTTTAGAAGACATTTCTGCTATTTGTCCAAATCCCTAGAGGCATCTTCATGACAAATAGAAGTGAGCAGTGATATTTCTCAGTGGTTTTATTCAATTATAAGTAATGGAGCTTTCTTCAAACATCGGGTTTGTTTAATAACAGCTACATCAATTGTTAGATCCTTCATGGAGATCTTTAACCCATTAAATAAGAGCCCAAACCACACATCCATTACTAAATTTTTTTTTTTCATTCAGGCACAACACAGTTTCGTTTGTTTTCTTGGAAACTGAACAATATTAGGAAACTGAAATGTGGAAAATTTAAAAATTTAAGCAAGCCTCAGCTCACACTACATACTGACCCTCTTTCTCTCCATATATACACCCCCTGCAGCTAAAATCTGTCTTGAAATCACTCAAAGAATCACAGTGGAGCTTAGTGAATTAGAAGGAAAGCACAGCATCTAATGAGCTTCAGAAAATCAAATTAAACAAAAATTAAAATTGATGTGACCTCTATGAAACATTGAGAAAGATCTTTTTTATCAAGGAATATTTCTGATGATCACATTACAGAGATGTTGATTCTAAAGTCAATGTTTGTATCACTTACAGATTTTAGCTTTTAGCATATACACTATTTTAAGAAGATTAGTGTTTGATGCAATTGTCCAATTGCATGCAATCAAAGTAATTAATGCAGGAATGCTTTTCAAATATCTATCCAAAGCTATGAGTTACAAAGTTAAGCATGACAACCAGTGGCAAGAACTTTTAAGCAGCCGTGCATCAGACAAGACAGACCATGCTTCTGGAATGGGAGGCAGAAATTGCTCTCTCAGCCCAAACACGGCCTCAGTGCCAGCAGAGGCAGACTCTGCTCCTGTCTGTGAGGTGAAGAGGGAGTGCAGAGTACATGGCCACTCCACTGACACAAGAGGTCCAAGGCAGGAAGCAGACAGCTGAAAGCACATCACCGCAATCACTTGACAATTTTCTATACAGATGTTGAAACAGCTACTCTCTTGATCCCTCTCCCTGAGATTAATATATCCAGGAAATATAAAAGATAATCATTTCCAATCTTCCTTCCACTAGTTCTGCATTTCCTGTGTTGTTGGAATTGTATCTTGTAAAGAGCAATTCTTTAACTGGCCTTGAATCACACAAGAACCTCTTGCTGCTTATTCTCTAGAGCCAGAGGCTCAGTGAATGAAGAAGAACAGACAGGTAAACCTTTAGCACCTAATCCAAGCTGTACCAAGAGCTGACAGAGAAGCTGGAGCCAGCAGCTGAGGTGTAGAGCTGTGCCTTCCACATGCTGTGTCTTCCACATGCTGTGTCATTTCTCACTATCTTCATTTGAGAAATTAGCCCAAACTGGATGTTGATAAGCACGTAAATTAGCAAAGCTAATATGGAGCTACTCTTCCTGATGTTTTCTTTTTTGCAGAGTACCATCCTGTTTTGTCTTGTTTTCCCTACCATGCAAGTGAAAACATCTGTGAGAAAGCTTGCTCATAATAAATGTTTCAGGATCAATAGTGCCAGTCTTTGAATCTAACGAAAGAGAACTTCTCAGCCCAAATTGAGATGGGTGGTCACACACTGCCTCTTATATACTTACAGTGATTCTAATCTTGCCTGATCAGCTTTTGCTATCAGCATCAATGGATGTTAGACCCATTAATTGCTGGACTTTTTGTGCAGAAATATCCACATGGCAGCCTATGGGAAGAAAAGTCCCAAATTCATTGCCATAGCAGTATGGCCTAGACAGGACCAAAAAGCCAGTGAATTGATGGACTCTGGTAATCCAGATGGTCCTTCTTGTATCCAGAAAGTACAGAAATGCTCAGGCATGCAGTTTGCCCATCATCCTGAAATCCTACCCATCCCCACAGCCACCTCAATGCCAGCAGTACTCAGCCATAGCTGGCACAGTCTCATGGTCTCAGTTAGTTTTTACACCAGCAGTGTTAGAGCTGAATTTATCATGCTGTTTGTACACAAGCAGCTCAAGGCCTAGCCATGTACCAAGAGACAAGTGTAGAAATGCTTAAATACAGGTGCCAGCTCCCTGCAGGGGCTGAACCCAATTACCTTTTTGCCACCTTCTGGACAATGATAGCAGCACAGCTAAGCACATGTTCCTATCTTTTATTTTTTTCTCCTTAATTTTATGGTGCTAAAACTAATCCATCATTTTCCAGTGAGTTCTGAAACCATGGCTGCACATTTTCCTGCACTTATGAGTAAATAAGCCAAGCATTCAGCCTTCAGGCGAGATACCTTAAGAAGCTGAGGAAGACTACAGGTAAATATAAACCTCATTGTCAGCTAAAGGTTTCTGTCCCTGTTCTCATCAGAATTTTATCCTCTTATCACAGAAAGAAACCAAGACTGATGAAAACTTTATGACTTCTCATCCCCATATCCCACAGAGAGGGGCCATAAAAAGAGAGGTCATCTTAAAATTCAGTAGCACATTTCAAGTTCCTTATTTATCCTTAACATCTCCAAAAGGATTACTAAAAAATAACACACAGGTAAAGGAGTTTGGGTTAAATTAACCATCTTCCCCACTTTAGAGATGACATGCAGCAACAGGGACATTTTCAACACACTACTGCTCCAAAGGGCTCCACAGCTCAGAATAACGTCCTGCATGAGCAGATAAGGATCCCGAAACAAGGGGAGGTAAATCCTGCAAAGCATTGCACGTTGCAGTGGTCAGGAAGGTCCCCCAATCTTCAGCTACACCACTTGTTTCATTCTCTATTGGCTATCCACAGACAAGAGGAGCAACGAGGAGTATACAGAACAGCCAGCTTGACTTTCTCACTTTCTGTCTCACATTTCCGCTGCTTCCACTCTGTTTATCATCCTTTCTTCCCTGTCTGTGTGTACACATGTGTGAGTGTTAAAAGGACTTTCTTCTGCATTCTAAGAAACAGATCTTTTATGTTTCAGGACGATTGGCCCATTCACTGCTAATCACTGTGACACCACTCTCTTCTATTCCTAACCTCTTCTTTTTATCATTCTAAGCTTTTATCTAAATCTGAAACTATTACTGACTTAAATAATCCCATTGACGTAAATGAAATCACCTGAACACAGTTAATTCCTGAAAATTGGAGGATATTTCCTAATAATTTAACACTTACATTAACATATTCTATGACTTTCCTCTCTTTTGACAACGTGTAATGTAGAAGGAAAATACAAAGAAAATAGGAAGTCCTCTAATATACCCTCTAGGTTATGATCACCTTCAAGCTGTTGGAGAAGAATCTAGAAGCAATTAAGGTAAATTACCCTATTTCACAAGCATCTCTAGGATTCAAGGTTTTCAACACCTTAGTTCACCAGCAGTGGAGGACACAAAATAAGAATAACCTCATTTAAAGAAAAAAAATAAAATCTCTAAATTTCAGGCTGTTGTCAGAATCCTGAAGAGGATTTTGCTTTAGGATACAGAACAGTTTCTTCTACAGCTGGGATACAAATCAACATAAAGTTGCAGTGGCCAAAAGAACACCTGAGGGACCTACACCAGCTCCAACTCAGCCTAAAGCCATGTTCTACTCAATACCAGTGCCAGTCCACAGCATCCATGCAGTCCTGGTGTGCTCTTTTAAGTTAGTGGAATGAATGGGAGAATTTTACTCCAAGACAGTGGGAAGAAATATGAATTCTGTTATTAACAAAAACTAGTATAGGCAAAATACCTCAATAAAAAGCCACATGCTTTGCCTTTGAATAGATAACTTTTAGGCTGTCCTATGCTAAACATATAGGAAAAACAGCTAATGCTAATAACAAAAGAGCGGTTTAAGACTTTATGCATGCCTGCCTAGAGGAAAGCAGGCTTTGAAAAAACCTTCTTTATATACTTTAATGCCATGAAAATATTTTTCTGACATTCCTGACCACTCGTTTAAGAGAGATGGAAATTTATATGTGAGGAAGGATATGAACCAGAAAAGGTCCGTCCTAGGACAGAAGTTTTAATTAATTCCAAGCTGATCACAACAAGGTGTATTAAATAGTTTTCAACTCTTTAATACTAGTTGTTAATTAAACACTTCTGGTTGTAACTGGGCATTTTGCAGGATGAATGCCTTGCATTTTTGTTAGTAAAAATTGAACATAGTCATTGAGTTATGTTACTGTATTTGGTGGATGTAAGATGGGTCAGACTGGATGGTGAGGGCCCAAACTGCAGATGACATCTCCATTAAAATGATTCATGTAATCACAGGATTAGGTCACAATAGCAGGGCTGCAAATGCCACAGCGCTTGTCAGAATCATCTCTTGCTGCATCCTCTCTGAGTGGTGCCAGTGACACATTCAAGATTGTTCTGTGATACTCTAAGTGTTTAAGGACTAGAAAATGACACTTGGAATAAATGGACATCCCAGGGGACCATTAACAGGCTATCAGGCTTTCACTTTTCATTTTGAGTTGACATCCAGGATAGGTTAATGACAATCAAAAGCCCTTTCTATCTGGCCTTGGGGGAACAGCACTGATGGGTTACCCAAAGTACAAGAAGCCACAACACAAAAAGACACTTCAAATGGGAACTACAAGAAAATCCAAATCCTAAATAAGCCAGTCCATCCTCCAGATTTTCAGCTATGAAAACTTGTCTCATGAGTTGTATATCGCCAACTGTAGGGGATCCTTAGGCAGTCTAGGGGCTACAACTGAAGGAGTATCAGTCACCAAATGAGATCTAGGGCTCTGGTGCTGTGATGGTTCCTGATTAATCCCTTGCACATGCTGTCCTCAGTACTGTCCAACTTTGATAGGAAGGAGGTTCTGCTTGCTAACAAAGCACAGGTCTCTCTCTGGGTTTATCCAATGCACAGGGCAGATGTGTAGGGTCATAGCTGGCATCTACAGGATACTACATGATGAATTAGTAAAGGTAAGAAGACAGCAAAAGAAGCCTCCAAGAGATACCCTTTGCTTTTCTACCAACAATATTAAAACTAATATCATCTGAATCCTTCTCTTGCCCAGCTGTACCATGAATCTGAACAACTTTTAAGGAACATAAATGAAGGTTAGAAAGAAGAACAGAAGTACTAAATTTTGTCCCTTTCTTAGGCCCGTATGCCTTGGAAGCAGAATACTTCTTCAGCAACCTTTACCCCACTGGTTGTGCTGCCTTCCTTTATTGAATCTATGGATTATTTCATGTAACTCCTAAAGTCAGACATACATTGCACCATGGATTTACATGGTGAGTTTAAATGCAGGCATATTTTCTGCCTTTAATACAATTACAGACTGAAAATAAACACTCCAAGCAAACACAACATAAATCCAAAGTGAAGCCATAAAAAATACTAATCAAGAAATTAAGACAAAATTATCAGGGGAGGGGGAAGAGTAATTTTAAGTTGAAATCAGTGGACAAGAGCAAACAGGTGAGCAGAAGGTATATCTTTCAAGAGCAAGGGTACTTGTGATTGGAGATTGAACTGGAGACTATGCAAAGCAGACATAGGCATGGAAGAATACAAAGTGGGATGAGACGTCAAGGGAAGGACTACTGCAGAAGTTACACAAAAAAGATAAAACTGAGGAAAAGCTCAGTAAAAGAAATGCGCAAGCCCAACAGCAGTGTAATTGTAAGCTATACAAAGTGACACATATATGCACTGGAAAACCAACCCAGGAAAAGCCACAATTGCAAAGCCACACCTCTCATTCACACACTCTTGTATGTGCCTCACAAAAACAAAATAATTTTTTCTTCAGGTAAAGATGGCTCTCAAAATCAGACACAGAATCACAGGGACACAACAGACATTCACATCAATTGAACAATCAATACATAACCTGGAAAAGAAAGAACCAGTAAAGTCATCCCTTGAGGATGAAGTTACTTGATCTCTGTGACCTACAGGAGAAGCTGTTATTACATCTCCATAACACAAGCTGCTGGTGACAGGGTGAAACATCAATAATTCAGACAGTTTGCCCACACAAAGAAATTTAAAATCATTGCATGACAGTTTTACTCTGCTACTGTCTCTGGTGAGGAACACGGGAATGTGCTCTTGCCAGTACACCAGCACTTCACCTGGCCTAAGGAAGTTACTTCTTCTCTCATTCAAATACTCTGAAATTACATACACATACACATACATATGTAGATATGCATCCTATGCACAATTTTCTATGCATTGCAGCTCCATAGCATGTATAAATGTTCAATTCCCTGCACACTGTTTCTCTCTGGAAATGGATTGTTATGCTGTCAATGCTTTGAAGCACTTGCAGAGCTCTCCTCTGAAGACAGGAAAGGTTCCTTGTTTCTCATTTGAGTAGTTTTAACAACTTGATATTTGGTATCAGGCCACCTTTCAGGGTAAGCTGCCCCTCAACAAGATCCACTGGGAAGGTACTAAGTCATAAGGACTAAATGATGCATAAAAAAGACGGCACCCCTTCTTCCAGGATACTTTCTTTGACTTTAGGTCCTCCTAAAGTCCAAGAGAATATGAAGCAAACAGGACTAAAGCAAGGAACTGCAGAGAGATGGTGACAAGTAGATATTGATGTAGCTGCAGTGAGGCTGTATGGGAAGACTATTTCTTTTTTAAAGTAGATTAACAACTGCAGCATATTCCATCACTCTTCCTCAGTCACTTTACATTATCATTCCTCTGATTTTACCTTCACTGAAGTCACTAGGGAAAATGTTCCTGGCTGACTAATCTATAAGGAAGAAGAACAGCAACACATAAGCAAGGCTTTAACTGTGGCTTTAACCAGCCATTAGGATGGGTTAAGCAAGCCTCTTTATAGCACAGGGCATATTTGAATGAAGATAAGACTCAATGAATTTTCAAGTCCAGCAATTGTCATTCAAACAAACCTAGAAACACAGTGTCTGGTGACAGAGACAGAACATAATTTGCAGTCCAGGTTTTGATCCAGTAGAACAAGCTGAACTTCTCTCTCTTTCTCATATTCTGAGAAAATACCTGAACAATTCAGATACCAAATATTAAATAATTGGGTATCAGGCATTTTTTTTTTACATATTAAGTTTACTTTTCACTGACTTTTACTGTAATTATGGGGAAATAAAAATACTTTGTTCTAATGAAACATTAAACTGAAGTCAAATTAATCTATTTCTAGTTCTAATTTGGGGGGAGGAGGAGAATAAAAAATAAATGTTATTTCAATCCAGTGTTTTGCTTAATGAGACCTAGGATTTGGAAAAAGTGTAAATCAATAGGCCAATTTCTATACACCCTTTCTTAGAAACTACAGGATTACAAAGGATTATCATTGAAGCACCATGCACAGCCACTGCACTACAGAAATTATGATCAAGCTACACTGCTTTGGCCTCTTGGGAGCAGAGATGGGATGGAAGCACCCTGCTGTGGCACAGTCAAGGACAAGATCTGCCTGCATGCAGGTGTCCCCTCTCACCCCAGGCTCCACAAAAGGCAGGGAAATTCAAAATGGTGCAAAAAGAGCCCATAGGCCATCTTCAGTAATTCCAAGAAAAACCACCCACCAAGTTGGTGAGTTTTTTTGGTCCTGGCAGAAAAATAATGGGAGAGAAAAAAAGGAAGAAGCACGAAGGCTCAGGAACACACTGGTCTTTGGCATCAGCAGGATTTGGCTTCCACTCTGCTGCCACCTGGAATGAAGAGAAATTGCTTCCACTTCACCTCAAGATTTTCCATAAACAAGATACAATTATATACAAAACAGGCTAGAAAAAACAAAGGCAGCACTAATGGGGCTCTAAAAGGGTTTTGTCAAAGCAGAGAGCATGAGCTTAGCTGTTAATGGCGAAGCCACTGGAAACAAAATGTCAGCAGATTCACACCTGTCATTCGCTCTCCCGTCTCATGTCTCCCCAGCCCCGATCCTGTGGAGGCACAGAGTCAGCAAAACTCACACAGGCACCGTGCTTAATTCACCCAGGCAGCTGGGACCATACACTTCCCAAGTCCTTCTCTCTCTATCCCATTTTCTCCACTAAGCAATGATCCCGCTGGTGAATGGTACACGCTTCCGCAGGGGAAAAGCTCTTCTCTACTTGCTCTCCCAGTGTGAAGGGGAGAGCCTGAACAGTGAGAGCTGTCAGTTCCTATCTTTCTTTGCCACTCAGCTTATTTCCTGATTCCCAAAATGAAGCTGCAGCTGCACTGGATGGATGTGCTTAAATGCAAGCCTCCGGAGATGGGAAAGTGCTGACTGCTGAATTGCCCTCTTTCACCTTATTCTCATGCCATTCTCTACCCTCTCAACTTTTCTCCCTGTTCCCAATCCCCTCCTTTTGAGAGGGGAACCAGCAACTTATCTCCTTTGAATTTTTTGTACAGGTTGTCCTTGGTGAATGCTCCCTATATGCTCCTCCAAAATTATATCTACCCTAGCTTCCTCAAGCTTAAGGGATTTGAAAGTCCAAGAATTAGGGCCTTGTATGTATGCAGTTAATTGTTCCCATCATTCCCACACCAAAGAAACACATACGTGTTTCATTGACATTCTAATTATTTCATGTTACCCCAAGAAAGCCTTTGTACTGCAGCCATTATCCTACCAGCCTTGAGACCAGACCCAGGTTCCTGGCTGTATCAAAAGTCCTAGAGAATTCCAGCCTGACATCAATCCTTGCAAGTGATATGACTTCATCTGTAGTTTTATAATCATGCAGCAAAGTGAAAATATTAGGCAACGATTTTTAAACAAAACCTGAGCATTTTGCAACGCTTGCTGGAAAATCATTATAAAATTAGCTATGGAAAGGAGGCAATTTTTTTTTTTCCAGAACATAAGAGAAAAGGAAGAAAGAGAAATCTGGTCAAACCTACAATCTTTAAATGAAACCACATGAAAGTTAGGGATTTTACAAAAACCTCCTCTCCTGCCACTTTCCAACATGATTAAAATCATGCATTTAAACAATCTGTTCTTCCTTCTTCCCTCCCCTCTGCCAGAAGATATAATTTAAGGATTTTGACTCCTGGCTGTCCAAACAAAATGTTGCACAGCAACAGCCACTATCACTATCACTGGAGCAAAATAGATTTGAGCCCTCAAATATCAAATTTGAATGTTTCCCTCTTTTCACATTGTGTGGGTGAGAAATTCAGAGTCCATGGGTCAGACACAGCTTATGACTGCATTTTGGATAGATACAGCATCAATCTGGTAAAAGTGAGCCCAGTGATTTCTTGGATTCTGATGACATCAACTCAGGCTGTTACGTATGTTATGCTTATGTATCTGAGAGGTCTGTAGGTCCTGGAGTAGGAGGTAATCTACCATCCTTCTCAAATAATCAGTCCCCTGTCCTTATTAAATACGCACACCAAAACACAATTTCCTGTTCCCCATCCTAGAAATCAGTTCAGACTCCAAAAAGCAAATGCTGTTCTTGTTCCAGCACCAAGTTATCCTAACCCAAAGAACAGTGAGTGCACCCAGCTACCAAATGTGGCAGCCAACAAAATGGTTAAAGTAGCCAATGAGCACAGCCTGGCCATCCCATGTTCCCCTCCCCAGCCTGAGCCAAAAAGCCTCTCTGAAACAGCCCCCTCCCCAGCCTGTCACGTGCTGGGCCATCACCAGAGTGGGTTGGTCACTATGTCCTGTCCAACCATGAAGTCATGTCCGACTGGGCTTTTGCCTTGGACCTGGGGGGTGCCCAGTCTCTCTTCCTTAGAGCACTGAGAGGGACATTAATTCTCTGAGTCACACTGCTAAACTTATGGCATCCTAAGCTCAAAAAAGAGAGGTTAATTCATGGAAAAAAGAGGAAATAAGCAGGTGAGAGAAACAAAGATGACAGTAAATCTGAGCCTTGTGATCATGAAGCAGTGCTGGGACAGAAGGATGCTCCTGGCATTACACGTTGTGAACCACTCAGCTACAGAAGGCACAACTCCTGTGTCCTTCCTTCAGGATTTGGAGTGTGCAGACCCCCTCAGAAACATCCCAGAACCCCTCTCTTCTCCAACCCAAGGTTAAAATCTCCCATCCTGCTTCCATAGTTAAATCAGCCCCCTGCCTCGTACTTGCACAGGTACACACACGCACAACCCCATGGCTCCTACACAGCTTTGTCCTCTTTGAAGGGAGACTGCTGTACACAGCTCTTAGATGTGTATATCCAACAGAGCAGAACAAAATGGAAGAGGCTTGCCCTGAGAACCAAGTCTCTATTAAAACTTGATTGCATTAACTGAATCCAAATTTTTGGAAAGCCACTTTGAAGTTAGTGTAACTGCCAGTGGCACTGGAAAAATTTCATGATTGTGCCTTCAAGTCAAAATTCAGAGAGCTTTTTTCCTCCAGCTCTTGTGCAAGCCAATACTAATCCCAGTGTAGCAACACCAAATGTGTATCTGACAAAAGCACTATGTAGATGACTACACAGCGATTTTAAGATTACAGGGAAAATATATTTTATTGCTACCAGTATGAACTGAACTTCTCAGAAATTCCAGTCACCTTACAAGGAGATTGATAGAAAATATTGACATGTCCAACCCTCATAACTGTGACCTGACTTCTCAAAAAAAAGACGCCCCATATTCATATACTCCACCATCAACACACAAGCACAGCTCACAGCCAGAGGTTAAAGCCTAGGAATCTTACAGAATATAGATAAAAAACCCCAAGACATTAATATTTAAGAAGGAAAAACTGTTCTCAGTTCTTGTCGGAGAGCTCACATTTTAGTTCTGTTAAGAAAATGAGAGTTTCAAAGTTAAACTGATGGAAAATGAACACTGAATTCAATGTCTGGGGAAAAAAAAGAGGTGGTGTTATCTAAAAAAAAAAATAAAAGAAAGAATAAATAAAAATGGGATCTTCGTACAATCAGACCCAACTTTAAATAAAGTAAAAATTCATAGAAATCACAATTGCAGGAACCTGGGACTGAAAACAGTTTTGGGTGCGAACAGAGTTGTCATTCCAAGAGCCATGCCAGTATCAGCAGAGCTTAAAACTCATTTAATGCCCAGAGAAGACCTAAAATAACTTCAGAAGTAAGAGAAGCTGTTGTTCTACGCAGAATAGATTTTGTGCTTTATGTGACAGTGGTGGGTAATAAGGTATATACTGTAAACAGAAGCACAGACCATTTGACTTAAAAGACCTGAGTCTGACCAAAGCAGGCCAACCTGGTACTTACACCACACATTATCAGTAGGAAATTCTCTGAATCTCATTTCCGAGGCCTTTCTCTCAGAAAGTCATTAAGCTCTAATTAATGGCTCTGTGAGGTGGAGGGATCCGCTTTGGCATCCATTAGGATGGAGGCCCAAATGTCAGACCAGCAAAGGCATTAGGCAGACTCTGGCATTCTGCCCAGTGCAGGATTAGCACTGACGCATTCAGCATCCTTTGAAATCTTCAGCCCTGTAAGAAAATCTGCAGGTTTTCTCTCTCTGTCTGTGTGATGGATAACATCTCTAAGTAAGCTGTTGGTCCATTACCAGAAAACACCTCTCCAGCCCAACTGAGCAGGAAGAAAAGATCAGTGTGGTCCAATTGCAGAGTTCCTCTACAAAATGAAGTTAAAAACAGCCAGAACCAGAGCCCTGGAGATGGCACAGGACTGAAAGAGCAAGATCTTTACAGGAAGCACGGCCCACAGTTTGGGAGCTGGCTAAGGAAGCAACAGAGCAGGAGACGGGGCAGTAAATGGCTTAAAGAGCTGGGACTGAAGTACTGCACTGTCAGTGGGCACCAGTGGTAAGAAGTTAGGAAACACCTGACTGCAGGCAAGGAAGGGAAGCGTGGAGGCACCACGACTCTCCTCATACTGTCTGGAAGCAAGCAGGCTGCTTTAAAGGCACTGGCTATGAATCACTAATTTGATGTCCATTTTCACTGAAACCTGACAGCCTGCCAGAAATCACTGTTAGGCAAGGTACTAAGCCAGACACCAGGATGCTGACATCCTGGCCTTTTCCACACTAATCATGCTCCTTCACTTCCTAGCAGCCCTGGCCTCCAGCTCCTGTGAGCCATCCTTCTTCCTGACTTGTAGAATGTCATTACTAAATCACTCTCTTCTAATGAGAGAGCCCATTCAGATGTGCATATTGCACTAACCTATATAAAATGTTCACTTCTGCTCTCTTGAATTGCAGGCAATGGTGCTGTGGAATGTATTTTCCCCTGCAACCAAGATACATGACTAACAATCATTCAAAATAACTTCTGTAACCTCTGTCCAGCCACCTTTTTCTCCCGGGTCTGTCCTATTCCCCTGCCTGTAAAAGCACAGGTCTACTGAATTCCATAGCACATCCAGGTTCTGGAGACAGAGGAAGGAAAGAATGATGCTGAAATATCACACTACTGATTCAGCTGGATTGTGTTAACTAAACCCAATGGGAGCTCTATCCCAGTCATCCCTGGACAGTGATAAAATAAAAATTAGCCCTTCTGAAAGTTAGAATGCATGACTTTGCCTCTTTCTCCCTTCGGTGACTCTCTCCTTTCGATGATCTCAAAGTACTTCCCAAAGACAATCACAAAGCAATGCTGAAAAATCACAGAAATATGAAGTTACATGCAAGGCTTCTACATGGAATTGAGGCATGGGATGAGTGGCCATTGTTTTCTCCAGATAAAGAATGCAATTATATTTCTACAGCAAATTCTAGGCAGAGTTGCGTATAAACCCTTTTTTCAAAAATGATCAAAGCAGGAGCAGACCTCACACCTCCTGACCCCAAGTCTTAGCTTTTAAGTCCTAAAATATCCTCAAACCTAGAAAAAAAAATTATTTTAAAATTAATGTCAATGGAAACATTTGAAAGTTTGGGAGTTTTACTTGCTTTCGAGTTTCTGATCTAATTTCATTTCATGATCATCACATGATCTTTGAAAGAAAACTTTGTCCTTTTGTTTTCTTACTTGTAAAAGGTGCCTCATCCGTACTTGAAAGGACAAAGTGCCTTTATTCAAATGAGAAGAATCACTAAGGAGGATGTCTGTAGCAACAAGTACAACAATCAACCTTTTCTAAACTCTTTTCTTCCTTGGGGAAGCTGAGCACCCAACTTGTCTATCCACAATGGATTTGACAAATTGAAGGACTTGCTGTCAGAAAGATTAAAAAAAAAAAAATCTTCTTTCCACCATCAGGGGAAAATATCAGGGTAAGTGCTTGGACATTGTGAAATTCAGTACAGTCAGTCTGACAGCTTCTCTCAGTCTGTTGTTTCCACATAATACTTAACAACTGCAGAGTCAGCTCAGAGAGTTACCAGGTTAAACACCAGTCAGGTACACAGTGGTACAGACCTCACAAGAGAGACAGAAAGAAAAACAGCATCAAAAGAGACCCCCATATGAGATTTCCCCCTCTGCCACCACATAGACCTTTCTCTTATAAGTGGAGACTTTCACAGCTTATGAAGAGTTTCATCCTTGCAAAGAGGGCACTGTCAGCAGCCAAAAGGAGGCATCATCCAGCTTCATCCTTTTCCATCATTTGTCTGCCCTCCCCGCATTACAACCACCAGAAATAAACGTAGGGTACTAAACCAGGCCAGCAGCACAATACACCCACTGGACCTGGATATGCAAATACCAAGGTGGCTTGTTGAGGAAATAGATTCTGACTGGGGAAAGGGCTGTGAGGAACAGGCAGAATGATTACTACTGCACTCAGAGCAACCAGGCAGCTGGAGCTGCCTCACATTCAGATGGACACCAGCCAACACAGGGAAGTAAGGTCTAACCTGGCAGGGCAAGAGCAGTTTTGCAAACTCAGTTTTTGGTAACTGCTGGTACAGCCAAGGGACAGAGGCAGCAAAGAAGTGAGACTGCAAGAGAGCTGGGCATTGTCTTAAAAGACCCAGAGGGACCTATGGTCAGGGTGAGAGTGAAGGGTAAACAAACCCACAGTGGTACAGCCAGCACCTGATGGACAGTAACTCCTCCACACCAAAAAACCCCAAAATAGAGAAGATTTCTGTGCAGTCTAAACTTGTAAAAGGAGAGACTACTTTAGAACTTGAAAAATAGAGGGTCACTGGCTTGAGGTAAAACAAGACCCATAATGAAACATCACAAAAAAACTCAGGTCAAGGCTGTAGGAAGGTCCTACAGAGTTTGTCTTTATGTTGTAGAAGTGATAACCTCAGAGCCAGAAGCAGACTGGAGGTACACCTCAGCCTAGGCATTTTGAGGTTTGTTTTGGTCTTGGGTAGTTCTTACTTCCTTTATCATGCCTCTTCTTCATACCCATGCCTGAAAACTGTAGTAGAAAAACACTGACAAATTCAGCCGTGGAATAGTTCCCATGCTAGCTTTGTGAAGCATAATAGAAGCAGAGATGCACAAAAAAATTGTTACCTAGCTGTATATTTTGAAAACTATTTGCTATTACCTTGAGCAGCCATCCTGTTGTGATACTATGTACATATTGACATGCAGAGGAGGAAAGCAGATGAGCAATCAACAGCAGTGAGATGCAAAGCCAGAAAGAACACAACAAACTGAACTGTATTAGAAAGAATCAGCTTGAAAGGCAACAACTAAACAAGCGGAACAAGCACACAACGGGGGGCATGGAAACAGTAGCTTTGTTGCACAGCTTTACAATGCAGACACAGAGTTTGCATGACATGCCAGAGACTGTGCAGGCAGCAGCAATGCTGGGAACTCATGCATCTGCACAGGTCCCAGCATTCCTGACAGCACACCCTCTCACCATTCAGCACTTTTTCCCTTTCCCACAGAAACTGGGCTTCAAACCTGAAGTAGCAAACGCAAGAGAAGCCATATCAGGAACCCATGCTCTCATGTTCATTTTGTTACACAGGGGCAGTCTTACAATATCTCACCATCAGCAGCCAGCAAAAGCATTAAAAAGAAACCAACCCACCAAACCTATTTGAACTGATTTCCAGAGTTGTTAACAATGCATGTCTTTGCCTAGAGTCTTGTAGAGAAGTTGTGTTTTCTTATTACAGCAATGCAAACAAGTGAATGCAATTAGTGTTACAACTGGAAGCTGTGGCAAAATGCGTTCTGTATAGAGTGGACAGACAGCTCATGAGCTGAAGTTTCCCACAGGCTTGAGACTGAGTAGCAAGGCCTGACTTAGGCTGGACTGGCTGGCTTGGGTTTACCGGTGTAAATTGCACTGAATTAGCAAATGCAAGAGTGGATTCAGTTTCCCACAATGAACACCATTCTCTTAAAGCCATCATGAATATGCCTTTAAGTGAGCAATCCTACAGATTCTGCAACATGAGAAAATTGAACTGCCTTTAAGCTAGCACAGGGCTTTTATTCACAAACCTCTGCTGATCTAGAGATCCCCTGTGGGGTAAGGACAGCAGTTCTCAGGTTACTACCATACTCCCTTATCTGTGGTTACCTTTCCCCCCAGCAGAGTCCACAAAATGTTTAGTGTATCCCTCTGTTCTCAGTCCTGAGCAGATCAAGGGCAGCCCTATCGTGAAATACTTGGGGGTGCTGGTGGATGAGAGGCTGAACAATTTACCTTGCAATGACCTGGCAACTTACATTGCAGCCCAGAGAGCCAAACATATCCTGGGCTGCATCAAAGGCAGCGTGGCCAGGAAAGGGATTCTACCTCTCTATTCCTTTCTCATGAGACCCCACCTGCAATGCTGCATCCAGCCATGGGATCCTCAGCACAGGAAGGACAGGGACCTGTTGGAGTGAGTCCAAAGGAGAGTCCCTAAGGTGTTGAGAGGGATGGAGCAACTCCCCTACAAGAAAAGACTGGGAGAAATGGGATGGTTCATCCTGGAGAAGGCTTCAAGCTGTCCATATTGCAGCCTTCCAGTACCCAAAAGGAATCTACAAGAAAGATAGTGAGAGACTTTATCAAGAGCACGTAGTGGCAGAATGAGGGGGAATGGTTCTAAATTGAAGAGTACGTTTAGATTAGATATTAGAATGGAATTTTTTACTCTGAGGGTGGTGAGGCACAGGAACAGGTTGTCCAGAGAAGTTGTGGATGTCTCAGTCCTGGAGGTGTTCAAGGCCAAGCTGGATGGGGCTCTGAGCAATCTGGTCTAGTGAAAGGTGTCCCTGCCCAGGGTAGGGCAGTTGGAACTAGATGATCTATATAATGTCCTTTTCTATTTAGGCCATTCTACCTTTCTATGAATCTAATCACTCTAGTTCACAGGTCAGCCTTTGAAACCATCAACTTCCCACAGGCAAACAGTAGCAATAGTAACTGGGACTCAGATATTTGGCAAACTTACTGGCAGGCAGTAGACTGCAGCATGGGTGGGGCAGACTGTGGAGGTAATGTCTTTCTCATAACTTTGAGCCCTTCAGCTGGGGCAAACTCCTGACTGATTTATTCTTGTCTGTATGTTGGGTACGATACATGGTATTTATGAAATCAATAAAGAGGTGCTCGTTGCTGCCTGCAAAAACAATACAAAGAGGTTCTCTGTAATTTCAAAAAGTCAGAGTCTGGATTAATTAACAGTGCTAATGCTCGTGTGAAATGCATGAGTGTCAGGATGAAGGAAGTTCTGCAAGTTTTTGAAAGTGGACCAGCAGACCAAATAAATACACAGTCCTCTTACCTATGTAATATTTAGCTTTAATGCCCATTGTACATGCCTCTTCCACAGTCCACATTTAACAGACATTTAGAGCAGCATAGCTAAAGGACTGTGAAGATTGTCTTAGAGGCCAGCCATTTGTTCAAGAAAATAAAGAACCCGTGCATTATCCTACTTGCTACATCTTAATTAAAGCTCACACAGAGAACTGGAGCAGGAAATATCACACAGAGGCAGACAAATCTGCAGCCAGCCAGAGAAAAGTATTGCTTGAACAAGTCATGTAGGGAGGTTACCTTCAGTTTCCCTTCTCACAAAGCACAATAAAGGAAAGATTTGAAATTCAGTCATATCCTGCTTAAAAAGGTCTTCGAGAATCTATAATTTGCCTTGAAGGAAACAAGATGGAGGTGGGGAGAGGAAACTAGTGTGTGGTTGCATATGATAAGGCAAACATAGCTTTTCAGTGTTCCTGTGGACCACCTTCTCTCTACCTCACAGTTTGCCTTGCACTTCCAACTGCACTGTTCTTTCAGGCTGTGCTGCCTACCAGTGTGCAAGGGCTTGGAGACAACAGAATTCCTCAAGTGTCTCCTTTGCCCAGCCTGTGCACCTGGGTATGTAGTCCACTAACTGACTGATGTGTTCATTCCAGTCTTCATGAGGATCATATTGTTACCCCATATCTGAACTTCCCCAGGAAACTCAAGTGGAGGTTCCCTAATGGATGCTGGAATGGTGGCCATTCTCTACTGCAAGAGAGCCACTCAACTGCTCATTGTTCAGAACTTCAAAACCTTAAGCAGCTGGATCAATGTGCTAACAAACCTTTTGTAGTTGTACATGAATAAGAAGGAACCAGAGCACCACAGAAGTCATGGGCCTGTCCAGGAGATCAGCCAGTTGCCATACCAGAGACAGGCCAGAGACCAGGGTGAGAATGCACAACACACACATCACCAGGCAAGTCAATTTTCTTTTTGAAGCAACAAGCAAAGATAGGGTACTACTGGTTCAACCAGCTCCATTAAACAGCTTTTTAGAAACAAAAGCCATTTTCACAAATGTTTCAACTTCTCTATCTATAAGCTAAACACAAAGATCAGCCCATCACACATTTTGTCTCTTGACCTTGAAGCTATTCATACATTGTCTCACTCTGACTCATGACACAGTCTTCTGTGCCATATCCTGCTATAAATTTAATCTCTGTATTTACATTTGAATGGGAGACACTTAGTTGTCCACCAACACAGCAATATACATCCTCTTGTTCTGGGATCAGCTTCAAGTAATTAAATGGAAAAAGTTGCTGCAAAGTACAATGATTATCATAGAGTCATCATAGCTGCCTGACCTGCTGCAGATACAAGCAAGTGAAAGCCATCACATTTCTTATGCCCCCAAGTAGACATGCTTTCCTCATAGTTTCCACTGCCATGCTCTCTCTATACTGGCAAAGTTACCAAAACTTTTACACAACTTTGAATTAACTTGAACCTGCCCATTTTTATGCAAATATTATATACAGCTTCTGGATCATGATATTTGAGAATGCTTGTTATAATTTTGTAATGGAGTTAGTTACATATTTTTAAATATATCAGTTTAGCATACAATACAAAGGAGATAAACATTCAGCATTTATTTATCTGTCTTTTGCTGTTCTATCAACCCCAAGCAAAACCAACATTTTCAGAAGTTCCTACCTATTTGGCAGCAGAAACTGTCAAGCCTTTTTGCTTAAAATTTTTGCAGCAAGAACTTTGATAATCTTAGGCCATATAAAACAGATTCACAGATTAACTGAAGCTGAAAGACAATTCTGGAGTGATCTCCTCCAGTCTTCTCAAAGCAGAAATAACTTTGAAGTGGAATAAGATTGCACAGGGACTTGCCCACATTACTTGAAGACCACAGACACAAGACAGCCTCCCAGGAGCTGCAGTGAGGATGCAAAGGTGAAGCTACACTACAGAGCAAAAAACCAGATGGTTCAATTTTTCACACATTCATTCCTACACACTATTCCCCTTTACATCCCTGTCTGGCACAGATTCATTGAAGAACTTCCACCTAATAGATTCTCTCACATGACGTAGGATTCGTATGCAAAAATTGCCATAAACAGATGTTCATCTCACCGATACTTAAAAACTTCAGACTTTATAACCNGTTTCTTATATTAAATATATTGATATATTAAATGTATGACTATATTTATCATAGTCTTTTCCACACAGTTCCTTTCATCTTTCTACACAGAATATATTTTCAAGAACTCTGATCTCTCTCACATTTGTCTATCACTCTCAAAGCATGGTGTCAAAACTGGATACTTCTGTATTTGTATATTTGATTTTTCCTTTTTCTAGCCACTTGTCTATACTGTATTTCCTCTCATGGATTTTACATAGTTGCTTCAGTCTACAAAGATCATTATGAATTTTAATTCTGTCCTCCAAAAGGCTGACAATCCTTTTTGGCTTGTTATTATCAGCAAATCCCATAAGCACACTTGTCCTCCCATTGTCAAAATAACAAATTGTAATATTGAATATTTCTGGACCCAGGACAGATTTCTGATGACCACACTTGAATGTTCTCTCAGCTTGACAAGGAACTATTGATAGATTACTCAGCCCAGTTTTTCCACTGTTTGTGCCAATCTTGTGTGGGTTTTTCTTCCTGAGTTTGTGTACAAGAGTGCCACGTAGCACCATGCCAAGCCTTACTTAAAATCAAGGCATATCACAGCTGCCACGTCCACTTGTCCTTTAGGCTGACAGCACGAACACTGCTGGTTCAAGCTTTGGTGCTAATTAAGTTGCAACAGGAATCAGTTTGAATCTCGAGTTGGTCAGACATGGTCAGTCACACAGGTACCCACGGGCTCAGCTGCTCAGTAAACGCCCTGCAACACTCCTGCCAGAATTTCACCCTGTGCCCAGCAGGGAGGAATCCTCCCTCAGACCTGTTTGCCTCCTCCCTATGCTGGACACTCACTGGTTGTTGGGGAGACCTCTGTGTGGCATCCCACATACTTCAATTTGCTAGTAATGNATTCCTAAAGGTACAGCTTCCCCTTAAAATCTAATCCTAAACTCTCTTTGCAAATAAAACTCATCATATTCTTATGTTGTTAGATACTGAAAATATCTAATCTTCACTGCAACTATCTGGCATATATTAACAAACACATTAATATATACTTTATATATTTATTGCATATTTTATAATATATAATGTGTTATTTCTTATATTAA
>VZTR01020460.1:7646-62060 GCA_013400775.1 Chaetops frenatus | reverse complement strand
AAAAAAAAAAGAAAAAAAAAAGAAAAAAAATTCATGTGAGCATCCTCTTGGCATCACACATTCTTCTTCTGCCCTTTTCCATTCTCCCTTCTTTCAGCAGCAGCCCTTAAAGCTGAAGGTTCATTTAAGAGCCCTAAACAAACAGCTTGTTCATTAACAAAAATCAAGCTACATGTAAATGACATTAAAAGCCACAGATACCCTCAAGGGAATCTGGTTAGGATTGGGGATTTTTGTCTCTACTTTTAATGACATAAAAGATGGATTTCTTCCTGCCCCTCCCCTAGGCATAATAAGTGAGTTAGCAATTATTCCATCAAACAAAATCAACTGCACCAATTAGGTGGAATAGACTGACAGAAAGATGTTTGGGACACAAGGATACAATCCCTCCATCCTAGCCCTCCACAAAGGCTCTATTCTCTCCACAGAGAACAGAGAAACCTAGGAGAAGCCAAGTGCTGTAAGATCACCTCTGGAAAAACAGATGGCCAAAAAATCAACCAAAATCTCAGGGATATTTGAAAGGAAAGAAAGCATTGCCCTTCCTAGTCAGAGAAAATAACCTGTTAAGAAAACAAATATGTCCCTGATCCTTTGAAGAGATGAAGTGGTGTTATTTACCAGCACAGCCTCTGAAGTGTATGGACTGCCTCCAGGAACCACTCAGGCAAATCAGCATGAACTGTGCACTCCAGTCCAGAGAGGATTTGCAGTGCCACACAATCTGCTACCACAACATGTCCCTTTGCTGCAGCTTGACATGCCTGAGGTTTTCTGGGAAAATACATTTGTACCTGAGCACCCCATCAAAATATACACTGAAGGGGAAGTATTGTTCCAGCCAGAAAAGAATGACAACAAACAGAAAGTGCCAATGGGAAGGATGCAAAAGAAGTCACTGCTTTCAGGTTTTTTTATTCTCAAGCAGAAGAATGCCTCCAAGAACATTCCACACAAGGAAATTGCATCTTCAAGTTTACTCCTAGTCTCAAGTTAATCAGAGAATTTCTGGAACTTTGACTACTGTAGCATCAATGCCTTAGGCCTTCTCTGTACAAGTCCTTGATTCAAAACAAAACAACAAATAATAGAGATTATTTCTGTGCACATTTTCCTCCCATTAATCCCCACTACTCTTCTGGGAACACTTCTCCCTCAATAGTTTCTGTCTTTACTATTTTTCCTCTTCTTTTGGTTACAAGCTACTATAAAACTGCTCATTTTATTTTCATTATTTGTATACAGTCTAGCAATGACCTATTTTGTTCTTTTCAGCATTCCCAAATTGGTCCTCACAGTTCTTCAGTCTCTGACCCTTTTCTGAACTCTACCCAAAAGACCTCGTCACCACGTTTGAAATATTTCACTGGAGTCTGTACTTGAAACTCTCTCTACTCATTCAGAGAGTAATTTTGTTCAGGAGAGTTTTGTCATGGAATGTCACTTGGATGACAGCTCCAAATTGTATAAAATAACACATCTTATTGGCACCTCAATCCCTGGGAAGATGACACTGTGCACACCCAAGCTCAACGACTTCAACTGGCATGTTTGTTCCTAAGGAGGCCAAGCTGACCACTCTCAACCTCTTTTTGTACAGGTTTATTTTTCTAGTTAAGCCACGTTTCATATGATCTCCCCTGTTTGAATCTGGTTGTATTGACTTCTGCCCAGATGTCAACATTTTAGTTGCCTTTGCCTTTATGTGGTGTCCAACACCATTTTCCACATTAGCAGCATCAGTGAACTAATGGGCTCTTTTTTGTTTCCCTACTCATTAGCCAAGGTCTTGCAGAGAACAAGCTCTAGAGCCGTCCTCGTGCTTGCCCAGGGCACTGCTCCTCAGCCTCATTGCTGCTCTCTACCATTTCCCTAGGCAGACATCCCTGACTTGGCAGTTCCAGGCTCCCATGCCTTTCCCTGTTTTGTGGAGGGGCACACCAGAAGAGCAGAATGCTCTGTGGCCAGTAGGAATGTGTAATTGGCCAGCTGGCTCCAACCAGACTGAGCAGACACGGCAGAACTAATGGAGCTGTTCTCTCAGCAGAGACACAAATCGATGCCCACTTCCCCCCTACTTGCTCCCCAGCCCCCCTGGAACACACAGGCACTCCATACATTTACTTTCTGTTCTGTTACATGGTTTCAAGTTGACTGGATTGCAGGATTCCCCAGAACCCCTTCCTGAAGGAGCTAGTCCATCAACAGACTTGAGCTGGAATGCACTTGCAGCAACAGGGACTTGGGAGTCAGTGCTGGTGGCAGATGCACCTCATCAGGATCCTAAAGGCTGAGCAAGAGCAGCCCCTGCTCTGTGCGAGGCCAGGGACTTAAGCTTGAAATTACATTGATTAGAACAGAAAACATATTTGAAAAAGTGAATTTTTGTTGAGGTGAATATCAAAAGATCTTATTAGGGTATCCTAGCCTAAGATCACAAGAAAGTCCAAAAGCTGTGAAGTCTGAACTTCCACAAAAGCAATGACAGGGCACTTGGTTAAGGGGAGGAAAAGAGAGAAAGGCTTGCACAGGGGTTACTATCCCTCTGCCAATTGCTTCAGTGGGACCTTAGGCAGCCACCTTAGCAGTCTGTGCTATATTTTCTCATCTGTCAAACAAGAGAAAGAAGCAAACCATTTCAAAAAGGCATCAAGTTGCTCAGTGCATTAGTGTTTATGGACTGCCTTGAGAAATACTGGGCACAGGAGGAAACAAAAACTTGGGGAGGGTGAGCAAGCCACTGATCAAATTTTGAGGCATCAATTTCAAAAGTGTTCCTCAGGGCTGAATTTCAGGCCCCCTTCTGTCCAATATATTTATCAAGAGTATGGATGAAGGAGTGGAATGCACCATTAACAAGTTTGCTTATGGTACCAGATTGGGAGGTGCTGTTGACTCGTGAAGGACAAGAGGCCTTGGAGGGGAATGTACACAGATACCCTGCTGTATTCAGCACTGGTGCAGCCCCACCTTGAATATTGTGCACAGTTCCAGGCCTCATGTTTTAAGAAGGAGATGAAGGTCCTTGAACGTGTCCAGGGCAGGGCAGCAAAGTTGGTGAAGGGGTTGCAATGTTCTGAGGAGCATTTGAGAAGTTTGGGCTTATCCAGTTTGGAGAGGAAGAGGCTGAAGGGTGATTGTGTTTCTCTCTACAGCTCCCTGAGGAAGGGACAGAGGGGGAGCTGCTGAGCACATCTCTCTGTGATGCAGAGACAGGCTCAAAGCTGAGCCAGAGGAGGCCTAGACTGGACATTACAAAAATGCTGGTTTACTCCAACCCTGGAACAGGCTTCCTAGAGAGCTGTTCAATGCCACAACCCTGACAGTGTTCAAAAGGCCTTTGGACAATGCCCTTAACAGCCTGCTTTACCTTGGTCAGCCCTGAATTGGTCAGGAAGCTGGATTACTCTGTTCTGCTCTAAACAGCAGAATGTACAGGTCACAAAAGCCTGAAGCAAGTCTTTCAAGTTTGCTGTGCCACCTCAGCTCTGAGACAAAAAGTTTCCTGTGGACAAGTAGGCCTGGCTGACATAATTTCCCCAAATGATTCAGAAACTCTGACTAATATACAATACCACTAGTCACATTTTCATTTTGTGTACTTGCCTTCCTTCTCCACCCACCTTTTCAGAAAGGACTGATTTGCTGCTACATTTCACTACAAAGTCCTGTGTCCCTTTTCATTGCTGGTGCCAAAAAAGTGCCTCAAACCAGGCTGTTGCATTTGACCTTTAGAATCCATGGGTCAAATAGTATGGTGTGACCAACTCACAGTCTACCTGCCATTCATGGGCACATCTGTGATGAGGCTACCCAGACTGCCAGCCAGCCACATAACTGCAGCATCCTAAATAGCTTCCAAATCAAATCAAGAGTAGTAATATATTGGTGACTCGAGAGAGAAAAGCCTTTTGTTTCTGAACAGATTTATTTCTCTCTGAAATTAAGACCTTCTGATTTCAATTTCACCTCCTCTGCTGCTGCTAGAATGAAGATGCTAAAAGCACAGATAACATGGAGCAATGTCTTCTCTGGGCTAAGCAAAACTTCAAAATAAATAGATGGAAAGTCTTGGCAGAGCTCATTCATTGGACACTTTGAAATAGGAGAGCATTTTCTTTTGTCCATTTTCTCTCGTCTCAGATAAGATCTGGCACAGACAGGTTTCCTTGCTGCAGGCCAAACAGGCTCCTGACAGGAACCACAGGAATACACACCGTAGTGCTATCAAGCAGCACTACAGTGAGTGTGCTCTTGAGGGCAGTGTGGAAATTGTACGGGCACATGTAAAGGTGTGTGGAAGAGGGTGGGAATCAGGTGGCCACACCACATGAACAATGATGTTATGAGCTGTGTCCTGACTCTACCTCTGCTATAAAGGAAAAAAACTGGCCAAGTTACATAGAATATAACTGGCTAAGAATAGCTGGGAAGGAAATCCTCTTTAACCTCCTCACACATGCCTTTTCAGAATGCCACTCCTGTGCAGAAAGATTTTGCTTATATGATTACTAGAGGGTTTTTTAACATACACAAGCACACACAAACCAGTTACCTGCGACACGCTTGAAGTGGGACTGGCGTGGTCTACACACTCCTGCTACTACATTTATGTAGTTTGCTGTGGCTGCAGTTTTACAGTAAGGGGGAATGAGGGGCCTCACAGAGAGGTGGCTATGAAGGCAGAAAGATGAACTTACCCAGAAAAAGTATTGAGAACTGGATACTCACCTGAACAGCCCAGGAATTAACTAATTTTCAGGCACAGATCAGTAAGCAGTTCTGTGCACAGCACAGCNAAAGGCTGAGCAAGAGCAGCCCCTGCTCTGTGCGAGGCCAGGGACTTAAGCTTGAAATTACATTGATTAGAACAGAAAACATATTTGAAAAAGTGAATTTTTGTTGAGGTGAATATCAAAAGATCTTATTAGGGTATCCTAGCCTAAGATCACAAGAAAGTCCAAAAGCTGTGAAGTCTGAACTTCCACAAAAGCAATGACAGGGCACTTGGTTAAGGGGAGGAAAAGAGAGAAAGGCTTGCACAGGGGTTACTATCCCTCTGCCAATTGCTTCAGTGGGACCTTAGGCAGCCACCTTAGCAGTCTGTGCTATATTTTCTCATCTGTCAAACAAGAGAAAGAAGCAAACCATTTCAAAAAGGCATCAAGTTGCTCAGTGCATTAGTGTTTATGGACTGCCTTGAGAAATACTGGGCACAGGAGGAAACAAAAACTTGGGGAGGGTGAGCAAGCCACTGATCAAATTTTGAGGCATCAATTTCAAAAGTGTTCCTCAGGGCTGAATTTCAGGCCCCCTTCTGTCCAATATATTTATCAAGAGTATGGATGAAGGAGTGGAATGCACCATTAACAAGTTTGCTTATGGTACCAGATTGGGAGGTGCTGTTGACTCGTGAAGGACAAGAGGCCTTGGAGGGGAATGTACACAGATACCCTGCTGTATTCAGCACTGGTGCAGCCCCACCTTGAATATTGTGCACAGTTCCAGGCCTCATGTTTTAAGAAGGAGATGAAGGTCCTTGAACGTGTCCAGGGCAGGGCAGCAAAGTTGGTGAAGGGGTTGCAATGTTCTGAGGAGCATTTGAGAAGTTTGGGCTTATCCAGTTTGGAGAGGAAGAGGCTGAAGGGTGATTGTGTTTCTCTCTACAGCTCCCTGAGGAAGGGACAGAGGGGGAGCTGCTGAGCACATCTCTCTGTGATGCAGAGACAGGCTCAAAGCTGAGCCAGAGGAGGCCTAGACTGGACATTACAAAAATGCTGGTTTACTCCAACCCTGGAACAGGCTTCCTAGAGAGCTGTTCAATGCCACAACCCTGACAGTGTTCAAAAGGCCTTTGGACAATGCCCTTAACAGCCTGCTTTACTTTGGTCAGCCCTGAATTGGTCAGGAAGCTGGATTACTCTGTTCTGCTCTAAACAGCAGAATGTACAGGTCACAAAAGCCTGAAGCAAGTCTTTCAAGTTTGCTGTGCCACCTCAGCTCTGAGACAAAAAGTTTCCTGTGGACAAGTAGGCCTGGCTGACATAATTTCCCCAAATGATTCAGAAACTCTGACTAATATACAATACCACTAGTCACATTTTCATTTTGTGTACTTGCCTTCCTTCTCCACCCACCTTTTCAGAAAGGACTGATTTGCTGCTACATTTCACTACAAAGTCCTGTGTCCCTTTTCATTGCTGGTGCCAAAAAAGTGCCTCAAACCAGGCTGTTGCATTTGACCTTTAGAATCCATGGGTCAAATAGTATGGTGTGACCAACTCACAGTCTACCTGCCATTCATGGGCACATCTGTGATGAGGCTACCCAGACTGCCAGCCAGCCACATAACTGCAGCATCCTAAATAGCTTCCAAATCAAATCAAGAGTAGTAATATATTGGTGACTCGAGAGAGAAAAGCCTTTTGTTTCTGAACAGATTTATTTCTCTCTGAAATTAAGACCTTCTGATTTCAATTTCACCTCCTCTGCTGCTGCTAGAATGAAGATGCTAAAAGCACAGATAACATGGAGCAATGTCTTCTCTGGGCTAAGCAAAACTTCAAAATAAATAGATGGAAAGTCTTGGCAGAGCTCATTCATTGGACACTTTGAAATAGGAGAGCATTTTCTTTTGTCCATTTTCTCTCGTCTCAGATAAGATCTGGCACAGACAGGTTTCCTTGCTGCAGGCCAAACAGGCTCCTGACAGGAACCACAGGAATACACACCGTAGTGCTATCAAGCAGCACTACAGTGAGTGTGCTCTTGAGGGCAGTGTGGAAATTGTACGGGCACATGTAAAGGTGTGTGGAAGAGGGTGGGAATCAGGTGGCCACACCACATGAACAATGATGTTATGAGCTGTGTCCTGACTCTACCTCTGCTATAAAGGAAAAAACTGGCCAAGTTACATAGAATATAACTGGCTAAGAATAGCTGGGAAGGAAATCCTCTTTAACCTCCTCACACATGCCTTTTCAGAATGCCACTCCTGTGCAGAAAGATTTTGCTTATATGATTACTAGAGGGTTTTTTAACATACACAAGCACACACAAACCAGTTACCTGCGACACGCTTGAAGTGGGACTGGCGTGGTCTACACACTCCTGCTACTACATTTATGTAGTTTGCTGTGGCTGCAGTTTTACAGTAAGGGGGAATGAGGGGCCTCACAGAGAGGTGGCTATGAAGGCAGAAAGATGAACTTACCCAGAAAAAGTATTGAGAACTGGATACTCACCTGAACAGCCCAGGAATTAACTAATTTTCAGGCACAGATCAGTAAGCAGTTCTGTGCACAGCACAGCAAATCACAGACATACAAACTGTAAAATATTATTTGCAGCCTCATTTTGGCTTGCCATGAAAATGGAAAAATAAACCAAGGCGATATTTCATAATAAAAACTTGTTAGAAATCTCCTCAGGCAAGGAACAGAGCAAGGACTAAAAGCTTTGATGGCCTTTAGACTCCTGGCTACACAAATCTTCTAAAATAAAGCAGTCTCTAGAACAGATAGTCAGATCAGACAGTGACAAATCAGTAGTTTTAAGTTCATGGTCTTTCAGATGAGACATAAAACCGGGTCCTGACCTTGTATGATCATTAAAGGCCTTCTAACGCTTTCTGCAAAAAGCGGGTTCTTAATCCCACTGGCCTGGAGACAATCCAATTTAGGTAACTACCTAAATCAATCTTACAGATTTATCTAAATACAGCACTCTGTTCTCCAGGCTAAAATAGTTTGTGGCATTTCTATGTGCTGTAATATACTAAAGGAGTCCTCCCTATCTCAGCATTAGGTGAAATGATCTTTTTATACACACTCACTGCCACTCCTACATGGGGGTTATGAACTTGGTATATGTTAAGGAACTCTGACATGCAAAGTGCAGTGGTGTTCTAGCTCCAGCCAGAATAGGGTTAATTTTTTACTGTAGTCAGGAGTGTCATGTTGCCAGACCTTAATATTATTTGATACCACCTCACATCTTCAGCAGGGTAGGAAAAGGGACTGTGGTTGTAGTAGGGCATTGCCAGTTGGTATTTGTCATTTATTTGTCCTATAGCTTCTGTTATTAATATTGTTGCTGCTCCTTTTGGTTTTCTTATCTCATTGCTGTTTCTAGCATCCCTCTTATCTCAAACCATGATCTTTGCCTTTTGTGCTTTCAATTGGAGGGGAGAGGAGGGGGAACAAGTGGCATCTGGTATGAGACAGTCTTGGTGGGAGCACTAAATGAGGGAGTACCAGTCCTAAACCATAGCAAATGGAAAAGGCATTCATTACCATGTTCAGCACCATTCAGTTTCCATGACACCTTTTTCACACCAGAGTAGCTAGAAATCAGATGTTTCCAAATTATGAGAGCTAACAAAATGAAAAAAAGCAGAATGTTTATACCTGTGCCACTGAATAGTCTATGGAATAAGATTCAAAGAGAGACATGGACAAGACAGGGACAGTTGGATATTGCCTGAATTATGGCCACTGAACACATCAATGGTCAGCAGGTGAAACTATGGGTGGTCCAAATCACTAAATTTTCAAAACATAAGGATAGGATTTTTCACTTGGCATTCAAGGGAAACACTCAGGTCCTTCCCAAGCAGAGATCCCAGCTTCCACCCAGGAAGATCCATAGCATGTCATGTTTCCAAAAGTTCTTTACAAATAGCGTCACAAGATGTCCCAAAACTCCTTGGGGTGCATTCCATATGGAAATCCATAGGAGTGGATGAGAGAGCAGACGAAACCAAACAACAGAAGCATCAACTGCACTGTTCAGTAAGGATAAGTCGCCCAAAAGAGTCAATAATTATCTCTTAGAAGAAGAAAGCAGCAATAAAATCCTGAAGGCACACAGCTCAAGCTACAGAAGACTTGAATTATGGATGTAGTAAAATAGTGTGGGTTGTTACTGTAATAAAAATATAAGAGGACAATCACTTCTGTCACCAGAAAGATTAGGCTTTGAGAGGCACACTGTCTTAACACGAGCACACCTGCACACCTATAAGAGAGTGCCTGTGTCAGGGTGGGCCTCTGGGCACTGACAGTCAAGGTTTATTTTGAATTGAGCTCTCTGTTCACACCTATCTGTCAAGGCAAGTATGTTATTATTTTGCAGATGAAAAGGAGAGCTTGTTATCAAAGCAGCACTCACCTCTCACGATCCTTTGGTTTACTAAACAGAGGCCATGATTCTATTCCCACTAGGATATAAGACTAAATTCCCTGGGAAAAAGATCAAGGCTAATATGCAGATGACTACAGAGATGTTCTCACTTGCATCTTGTCAAAGAAAAACATCCATGTTTTCTTCACCAGATAAGCCTACTGGGTTACCACTTTCCTAGTCTTCACTGTCAATTTACCTCAGCAGTCTGACTAAATAACCAAAAGCTAAACACAATTTATGAAAAAGGATCCAAGAACAAGTCATTTCTCACCGTGACATTTGCTTTTTTAATGAGCCTACAGAACAGGTTGACACAACAGCTTTTTTTAATGTGTGCAACGTTTTTCTGGTAAAACATTGTGCTCTGGAGCCAAGAGAACACAACCCCAAAAGGACTGTCATGCTCATCCTTTCTTGTTCCTCTCACATTGTGGAAAAGCTAGCAAGCCAAAAAGACACTGGGAGAGTTTAGCTTATAGCGTGCAGTAATGAGACTGTGGGAATATTCTCCAGTTACTGATTTAGTACAATTTGTTGGAAGAGTATGTGGTTAACAAAAAAGAAGCCTGAACATCAAAATACATTTTAAAAGCCACAAAACACATTTATCATACTCTAAGAACATTTTTCCTATAACAATTAGTTTTTCATAAATAGTCTGTTGAGGATGAACCCAAAAATAAGAATTCCATTTTGGATGCAATTTTGTCAGTGACACAAAAAGCAGAAACCTCAGAAAATCTGGAAGAACGTTCACAATAGAAGAGCTGTTAACACAGTAATTGAGGTCTCCCACATAATGAAAAATTACCTTAACCTCAGGCTATTTGCCTTTCTGGAGTGCCTCATATTTTCTCCATGACCATCCAAGTCAATTCCTTATCTACCAAATGGTCCATCCATCAAATCCGTGCCTCTCCGGTACAGAGACAAGGCTGTCATGAGGGACGGTGTCAAATGCTTTGCACGAGTCCAAGAGAGTGGTGTCAGTTGCTCTTCCCTTAATCCACCAAGGCTGTAACCACATCACAGACCTTCAAATTCATCAGGTACCATTTGCCTTTAGTGAAGCTGTGTTGGCTGTCACTAATCACCTCCTTATACCTCATGGATCTTAACACTGTTCCCAGGAGAATCTGTTCCTGGTAAGGGTATAGCCTTATTTATAAAATACATAAAACTGAATTTTCTGTTTAAATAAAGACCAAGAATTCCATCCTAGCTGTAGACTTCTTGCTTCTCTCTTCCATTTGCGGCTAGTATAAGAATCACCAAAATAAGTAACTACAGAAACCAGTAAGCAAAGATTGTTTGTTCCAAGGGAAAGTTAAGTTGCAAAACTGAGAAATTTCCTAACCCCATGAGTATCTTGGAAGCAGAAGAGTCTCGTCGTACAAGAAGACAATTTATTGTCCCTAAAACAATGTTGGCAATTATATACTAAGTCCAGAGGAGCTCTGCAAAATGCAGGTGGGCACTTGCTAACTTTTCCAACAGTGCAATGGTTGGCCTTCATGGCACCAGTGCACACTGAGAATGAAAAGATGAAAACCTCTGACTCACATGACACAGGAGCAGTTATTTAGTCACTGCTGGGTACAAATACCCAAAGTTCTGCATCCTAATTTTAAATTGGAAATTGTACAGCTACCAAAAAAATAAAAAAATTAAAAATAATAATAATAAAAAATAATAATAATAATAAAAAAAGAAAATATATATATAAGCCCTGACAAAGCTATAAAAGATAAAACTTGCTGATAAGAGCTCACTGCAAGGAAGCATGGTCAGCAAGTCTACACTGTCCTCCATAAATATTTTAAGTGTTAATAAAAGACTACCGAGGAGAGAAAGACACTAAAAAGTATATTTTACATCCCCTTTCTTCCCAATTCTTTTAACAGTGGACAGACAGGAGGAGAGCAATGGCAGCTCCTGCCCAAATAACTTCATCAATCCAAACATGATCAATCTTACAGCAGACAAGAGGAACAAAAACGAGCCACCATCTGTGGTGTCTTCTGGGTGGCAGCACAACTAGCATTTTCTGAGTGAGCTGACACTCATGTCAGAGACAAGAGATGCATGATGGTTTTAAGAAACTTTTGTATCATTCTAAATTTGTTTTTTATGATCTATATTGAAAGATACATTGATGCCAGGAGTAGCAAGCTGCTTTTTTTGTGAAAGATGCTAACAACATACCTTCACAGTGGCTGTCATTGTATCATCGTGGTGTGTTACACCCCCTGAAACTACAATTCACTGCCAGCAATGCGATACCTGAGTTTAATTCAGAGCACTTGGCACTTCCTGCTACTTGGAAGATATTAAAGAGCCTCCCCGAGCATGCATTGTGCTGAAAGCTGCTAAGAAAAGTCCATGTGCACTGAGGAAACCTGGAACACTCTTTTGGAGATATTCATTTTTTGAGTCAAAAGTTTACCATGCTTGAAGCAGTAACAGTAAATAGTCACTTGATACACAAGTGTCAGTCTCCCTTTCAGAAGGCAGATCCAATACATTAATTGCTAAAGTGTCATCAAATATCTGACAGATCAGACCCAAATGGTGTGGTATGCTTACACCAGACGGCAATCTGAGTCTTAAAAGTAAAGTTACAGCCTTCTTTGCTGTAAGGTTTCCAAATGGGCATGTTGTGCATGTTATTTATGGACATCTGCCCAGACCTTCAGATGAACAACTCAAGAGATGTGAGCTTCCACCTCAAACCCAGTGACAACATCTCCATTCTCCAGTTTAACTGTTGAATTACCAACTGCTTCTGCAAACAGCCAAAAGAGTGAGAAAAGCCAACAGGGAAATAGAAGTTACTATAACAGTGGAAAAATAAAAACGAAAAGGTGAACAGAGGGAAGGAGAGTCTAGTGAAGGACAAGAAAGACATGGAACACATGGAGTACCGAAGAAAAGGGACACTAAAGACAGAAGAGGAACGACAAAACTCCTCTCAGCCTGAGAGACCCAAGAGAAAAAGCTGACCCACCGTCCAAGCTCACCGGCTCACTCAATCCTTCCCTTTGTCCCTTCCCAAAGCTTCAGATTGGTCACCATGGCCAGGGAACAAGTCTGAGCTGTTGCAGGACCTCCAGCACCTGCACTCCTGCTCTGCTGTCCTCTCAGTTACCACAAGGATTGGGTTTATCCCGCCTCCTGTTTCCGTAGCAGACAATCCTGCCAGAGATGCCTCAGTGCCCCCAGGGCCCCACAAACCCCTCAAAGCGAGGCCTTGCTGAGGGCAGGATGGCCACGAGGCTCAGGCCTCGGGCAGCCCTCCCTCCTTTCCTTGGGGGAAACGTGAGGCAGCGCTGTCAGCATAGACCCAAATAGACAGCAAACACATCAGCCCCAGCGCAAGAAACGCATGGTTTAACTCTACCAACCTGATCTGTGTCCTCCACAGCCCCCAGCCAGGGACCCCACGTTCCAGAGAAGCAGACAAAAGGCATGAAACGCGGTGTTTACCTCCCGTCGATGCTGCTGCTGGCCCCTCCCCGTGCTCCACGAGGGCCGGTGCTGAGCCCAGGTGTTCCCTGTTACCTGCCCAGCCCCACAGCTGCTGCCCCTCAGGACGTGCTCCCAGCAGCCAGATCGTTCCACAAAACTTCCCTCCAGCCTTAGTCATCAACTAATGCCTCAGATTTCAGCATACACTGTCACCTGTTTGGCTGGGCTTTGGCAGCAGTGGTATTTCTACATCACAAACGCCCCGTCTTTATCGTGGCCAGGACAAGCTGCTGCTTTCTAATGAGCAGTATCATCACTGGTCTGGTTTGGTCATCCATGTTAGGATTAGGGCAGGGGGGTGCAGAGGGTGGGTGCCTCGAGCCTTCTATATCTTAGGCTTGGTTCTAATGTCCATACACTGTACTTTCTGGGAATATTCATCGCCCTGAGTGGGCTTATGAGCTGGTTGCTCAACAGGCAACAAAGTACTGCAGAAAAGTTTCCCACAGGCAGATTAAAGGACATTCACCTGGTCTCTGGAGCCACAGGTGTCTGCTGGTATCTGCTGGTTACAGCCCACTTGCAAATAGAGAACTGGAGCCAAAGATGGGCCAGGTGTTGCTCTGTCTAAAATGTCCTGTGTTCATGTAACCTGCACAGAGCTGCTGCTGGGGCCAGGGGTGGTTGGAGGCTCACAACACAGCAGGTGCAGCACCTGCTCTTTCAGCCCAATCCTCAGGCTGAGCTTTAGCTCTTTGTGCTGGGGCTGCCTAGAAACCTGAACACAGCATTGTTGAGCTGTTTTGAGACTAGGTTATCACAATAAAGGCAGGGAGGGGAGCATGCCATGGCAAATTTACCTCTGCTCACAACCACCACTTAGCACACAAAACACATCAGCTCTGTGAACAAGGCTCCCCTGCACATTCTCCACTCAAAGGGAGAGGGGAAGACAGTTTTTCAAAACTAGGACAAGGGCCAGTAAATTACCACCAAGTTATTTAAACAAGGAACACCAGAAAGCCAGCTTTGTGAATGTAAAACTTATACGAGCCTCTCTAAGCAGAGGGGAATAAACATGTTTTGCCTTTTAAATATGACCATCAGCTGGAGGCAGCACCACTTCCCCAGCAAGAAATTTCCAAGAACTTTGCAGAACTAGGAAGAAACAAAAGCAATGATTAACCTGCCTTTCTGGTCTACTTTATGTCTGACACCAAAAGAAGCATGTTTGTCTGACCCAGTCCCTTTATACATCCATATCTTATGGCTTGCTCTGTCCATGACTTCATCACCAAGAGGTGTTTAGGGTTTGACTGGCATTAAGCGGCCAGACAGAATGCATTAGTCTAGAAATGGATTATCAAATTCCACTGTCAAACTGAAGTAGTCAATAAATACAGCGGAATGGAAGTCCTTCAATTCTATAATGCTTTATGTGTACTGTTAAAAAGTTGCCATTCAGTATGGTTTCAGTCCTGTTTCGATTTCTTCCTTGCCTAATCCTTTACTTTCTTCTGCCAGGCCTTGTCCTACCTCAGTGTGTAGTACTGCCAGTTACTGAGTTGCCTACATCTTTTTGGGAACCGTCCCTGCTCAGCAAAGTGAGCCAAGTCACCACATACGGATTCTAAACTCCAGGACTTCAAACCACTTGCGCAGTTGAAGGATCACAAATCAACTCCATTTCTTCTAGGCAGGAAAGGACATGCTTCCAAGCTGATGGGAGAACGCTCTCTTCCCTTTCAAAATGCAAAGGAAAATTCAGTAGAATATCATTAAAGTCATACGATGCAAAAGTAAGACAGCCCCACCCTCTCACCTGCCTACTCAACAGCAATACTGAAAGGATTATCTTCAACTCATCTTCACTCCAACCAGCCATTTGTTTTTAAAACCACATTGTTGCTGCCTTCCAGCACAGCCCATGCTAAATTTGTATCAATAGAGATTCCACTCTTATCCACACGGGACATCATCAGTAGCTTGGATAAAACCAAGCATATTCTAGCCACAAAAGACCAGAAGATGGGGTGTTCTTTGTAAGAATTAAAAGACAGGCATAGTTTTTTATAGTTGTTGTTGCTGGTTTTGTTGACTTCTGATAAGAGTGATCAGACAACATATGTTCTGAGTTAGAACCACTTCAACACCAGAAACCCATTTGTGGGTCCTATTTCAGCAGAATTATTTTCTTCTCAAAGAAATCTTAAGCCTTCAGAAAGCAATTAAGAACTCAAATCCATTTTTTTAGGACAGTTTTAATTTTCTTCATCTCCTCTCACTTACCCTGACCAGGATTAAACTGGATTAACAGAATGGGCATGCTTTGGTTCTGCCTAGGACTGCATTCATCTTAAGTTTAAATCTTACATTCAATGTACCATGATTTTTCAAAAATACTCCTGTGCTGGCAAAGCACTGGATGGTTCTTAGCAACCCATCATGTAAAATATTTAATTCTCCACATTTGCTCCGGAACTACATGCAAAAATAAAAAGTGCAGAAAATTCAAACAATGCGTAATGGTTGGTTGATTTTTGGTTTGTTTCTTTTTTTCAGGTCCCAATAGCACCGAGGCTGAGAAATCCTGCATTTAAACTAGATAAAGCAATGCCCTCTAGTGTTCTGTGGAGAGACCTCATCCAAGATTGCCAAAAGCCTTAAAAAATTAATGTATCTTCCCAAGTGACAGTCTAAGTTTTGAAAGCTTACAGCTCACATGCACCATCCTCAGAATTTTCTGCATATGACTGTGGCCTGCAGAATTATTTGGGATCCTTTCTTTTCCTTCCCATCCACTGTTGATACTTGCACCATAATTTCAAATACCATCTGTGGACAGTCTTCCCAGCTGGGGCATGTGTCAAATCATACCATGCCACCCTGCACCTTCCCTAAGTACACACAGCATTTGGTACCCTGTGTTACTGACCCATCACCACAAGCAGGATGGAATTTTTGGCTTGAGGTGCTTTCTTACAGAGCTCCATAGTTCAGTAAAATTCTTTAAGGCAGCAGCTGTCCCAAGATATTGATAAACTGCAAAGAGAACTATCCAAGTTCAAGAAAGACTCAAACAAAGCATTCTCATAGTTCAAAAAACACCTGCAGAGCTATCAAAATATTTATTTACATCCTGTACACATTACAAAACTCAACTTTGCATCCCACAAAGGACTGGAAGAGATTTTATAACTGGAGGTCTGAAAAGCAAAAGGTGAAGTCCTTGATGAAGGCTGCTCTTAAATGGGCCACCAGGAGTCCTTAAATTTTACCATCCATTGCTCTTGAAAGACAACTGCAGGGCTCTCACCACCTAGACAGACTAAAACTTGAATGACTTTGATTAAACTTTTAATCACATCAAATACTTTTAAAATAAGTAACAACAATTTAAAAATCCTGTTAGACCACTATGCTTTTGTTATTTTACATGCCATTGATCTGCTGCAGATAGAAGCCACAGATCAAAAGGGAAGCAAAAAAAAAAAAAAAAGAGAGATTGGAAGGAAACACCAATTCTGCCCATTTACTCTCTGAAATAAGAAGGGAAAAACATGAAACTGACTATTTTCTGGCAACCTAAGGGGACTGGTACACTTAGAAAACTGCCAATACAAAAACAGAATCAGCCTCAAATGCCCTAAGCCCCATGTGATTACGCAGGCATTTGAGGGGGCAGCAACACTTGACTGTCAGGTGAAAGAAAGATACTGTGCTATGGTTGGACACAAGGTCTTTTCTTTTCCAAACTCAATAATTCTATTAAGTTGCTGTCTGGAATTTGTTTCTTGTCTGAACAGTTTCAGTCATTACAAGTAGGCCTATTAACAGTGATTCAGACTCCTGTTGGGACGTTGACTGGAGCAAGGTTAATGCAGGTGTGGTTTCCTCAGGGGGAAGCCAGCTTGGCCTGTTTGATAGGTAAAGACAGAGGCTGAGCTCTTCAGACCAGGCATCACCCTGCACCTCCCAGAGGAACTTATTCATAAGAACAAAACATCAGAGATCTCTTTTAAGAATTTTGTTCATAAAAGTCAAGTTCTCCAAACAAAAGCCTGCCAGAGTGACCATGCAAAAATATAAAGAGAACATCCAGTGAGATCATACACCTAGAGTAAATTCTGGACTTGACGTGGCACTTGTGATGAGCCTTTTAAGGCTCTGTATTTGCAACCCTTGTGTCTGAGGCTGCAATTCAGAATTTGGACGTAGAAGTGGGATCAGATTAGACATTTTTAAAATTAGGTTTGAGCCTGGAAACTCCACTTCAAAATTTAAATTGCATTCTCCTCAGAGGGCAACCAATACATATTCTAACTAAACAAGCAGATACTTTCTTTTTTCCTCTAATAAGGGGTGGTTACTGCCAAGCATTCTGGCCTGCAAAGAAATTTTTAATCTTGTTATACATGTAACCAAATTAAGGGAGAAAAGAAAGCAGTTTAGAGACCATCCAAAAGACAGCCAAGGGAGGATATTCAGTGTTTGTGCCACTGCACTAGGAACTCATATTTCTTAGAGGTCTGACACAATATATCTGTGTTACTGAACGTATGCACAGAACACTACCTTGGAGAAACTGCTTGTATGTGTATGTACAAAAAAAAAGCTCTCACGATCAGATTCCTCCATGCCACACTGTCATTCTATTTGGAGGGTATAGTGTGAGGAAAGGACCATTGAAAACCCAAGGTACAAAAAAAGTAATGGAAGGATCTGGGGAACACAGACATTATCTTGAGAACCCAGTTTCCAGCCTGACTGAACCAAACAGCTTTTCCACTTCTTTCAGTCTATTCACAGTCCAGTGCCTTTCAGACACATTCTCACTTTCTCTGGGAAGAAGCAGAACAACTTGAAGGAGAATGGAGGAAAATGCTCCAACACTGATCACAGAGAGGCCACACACACACACATGCTGTCATATCTTGACAACATGTGTGTTGTTCTGCAGGGCTGGGAGCATTCTACTAGCGCTTCACTAGGCAAAGATCCCAAGAGTGTCCAGGCAAGACACTGAAACCTCCTGAACTGCAAGTAGTTTCATCAGTGAAGTATAAACTGAGCTCTTCCATTCTTCACCTTGGCCCTCTTCTTGCACAAGTGCTCTGCTATGAGTCTAGTGCTGGTGCATTGTCTGTAATTTCTTTCTGTGTCACTATCTGCAGGTACTTCAGTCGCATGGGAGGAAGCTGCTCATAAAGGTCAAATCCCAAAGGACTCTCTGCATTCAGCAATCTGTAGTACAGCAGGTGCTTTTTCAAGTTCTGAAAAAAGAATAGAAAGGTATCTAATCTTTTCCACCATCTCCAACATAACACAGTAAATCTGCAAATAGTACAATTCCATCCTGACCAAGATATTTAATTACATCATCTTCAACAAAAGAGCTATAAAAGGCAAGTTTCTTTCAATAAAATTCACTTTTTTTGCATGAGAATTCCTCTTCTAAACACAACTCCATTGTCTCCTCAACAGCCCATCAGAATGACTTCTTGCTAGAAACTCAACTGGATTTTTGAGTGTGATCTAATAATTTACCCTGGACACTAATCACAGAGGGCCAAATGACCCAGCTCTGTCCCACAAAGGATAGATTTTGGCAAGCCCCTTAAAAAAAAGAGAAACCTTACATCTGTCCTGTTCTTTTCAGAGGAAGCATCCAACTAAGAATTAAGACAGATCACTGCTGGCCACCTATTCATAACTGTGCTACAATCATCCCTCTAGCATCTCTAGCTATCCAGATGTAATGCTGCTTGGACAAGAGGCATGGAAACACAGTACAGGAGATTAATCTAGGTTCCAATGGGTTCAGTGCTTTGAGGTCAATTCCTACAAGTACTGGTTAAGCGTATTTATAGACATTGCAGGCCAAAATCTTGCTGCTAATCTCCTCTCATTCTCAAATTAGCAAGGTAATTAAACACAAATTTCAACAGCCAAATGTAAGTCTGTAAGAGTACCATGTATGGAAAACTTAATTCCCAGAGGCACAAGCTGAATCTTACAAATCCTACCTCATCCACCAACAGCCACGTCTTCCGCAGCATGCTTTTCCGAGCAGCATCTGTCTCCTGGGAACAAAACACATACTTTCCTTAACATAGTGCAGCAATACCTTTGCCCAGGGGCATACAGCACTCCAGGATGATTTGTTCATTATAATGATGAGCAGCTTGTTCCAGTAGAAAGTGCTTGAGATGCCTTATCACTTAAATCCTGCCTCCCTGCTCCTTTCCCTGATCTCAGTCTCAGCTGACTTATCAACCTCCAGGTAGAACTGCAGATCAGAGGTGAGGTGCTGTTAGCACAACTGTTCACTGATACGAGGCCTCAAGGCCATAGGAGGGCTTCTGCTTGATTGCTCAAGCAGAGTCAAAGAAAACCATTCTTTGCACCTTAAGATTGCTAAGGCAGAGGCCAAATCTATTACAAGCTCTCTGCCTGATCACCTTCCTTATTCTTTCTGCTTATTTTTCCCCCCACACCACAGAACACATAATTGCTGACCTCAAAGATTTAGGTAGGACTGGCTGCCATTAAGGCAAGTGCTTTAGGGTATAATGAACAAAAGCTGCTGCCTTGTATGTGGATTCTCAAACAGCTGACCAGTCCTCAACACATTTGCTTACAATCTTTTTTTTCAAGTCCCAAAGGTCAGCGATTCATCACAAGCCACACTGGACTCACAGGAAGGGCAGATGCAAAACCCAAGGACTGCAGCCCTGAAGCTCTGATACCCATTACCCACCTGTGTTGTGCTTTCTTGGGAGAAAATAAAACTGTTGACATGAGCCACAGCCACCACGTAGAGAACAGGGCAGCAGGTGTGGCGCAGTGCACCAGTGACCAGCGTTCGGAAGTAGAGTCGCAGGAGGTTCAGGTTATCCTCAGGAGGGGAAGTGTAGCGCTCCAGAGGCACAGGAAACTAAAACAAACCCATCCAGAGGCAACATTTCAATTTTTGTCAGGGTCTAAGTAGTGAGGGGGAAGTTCATGATTTCTAGAGTGCCATTCCTTGTGCATGCCCTCCTATAACATGATGTACCCCAGTGGCATGACCCCCACCTGCAGCAGAGTTGCTATGGCCCTCCCAGACTGATGTGACGTGCCTTGACAAAGCATTGTCCAGACCTCTTCATCTTTATAGAGAGATGATTTACTGGTCCTATCACAGCAGCTGATTTTTGACACAGATAAGATGAGCACTTCTGAAGTAAGACGACAGAGTATTTTTGACAGCACCACTGAATCCTATCTTTTGTGCTCTGCTCACTCAAAAGAAACGCAGCCCTACACTTAACAGACCAAATTTTCTTGCTGTTACTCAGCAGAGCACAACTCCAGTGTAACTATATGTGGAAAGATGGCTGAGAGGGAAAATGACTATTTGTCTATGCATGGGCAAGGAAAAAGTTCTCACCAAGGTGTGAAAACACTTATTTAAGGGAAAGGTAATTGCTAGCAGAACATGAGGTGTGACCTTCATACATACAACCCATAAATTAGAAGGTTCTCAATGGTTAAACCAAGCAAGGTTTGGCACAGTTTCCAGTGAAGGCGGAGCAATTTCACAGCTCCTGCCCTTCACATATACACACAAGTCAAGGTTGGAGAATCACAGGCAAGAGCCCAGTAACACAGAAATAGGCAGTGACAGGCAATTACCATAAGCCAGGATTACCTGCTGTAATGGCACTCCCAGCGCCCGCAGGATATTTGTGTGCTCCCCAAAAACAGACAGACGCAGATGGACACTGAAACGCTTCTGTAGAGGTAGAAGAACAAAGACTCCAAAGAGTGGATCTCCAAAGGAGACACCCTCAAATTGCTCCAGGAGACTTATATAGAGATCATGGAAGGATGCCAAACCAGGGAGAGGAGCATCCAAGTTCAGGGAGTCCAGGGCCTTGGGTTGGCAATACACAGAGAGAAGGGCAGTTGTGTAGCGGTGGATTGGTGCCTCTAGAAAGAGGTCACTGCCTGTGAGGAAGACACACATAAGCCGTGCAAGTTTGGCAGCAGTCGGGATGCTCTGGAGGATTTTAGAACGCCAGGTTTCAAGCAACAAGACCCACTGCAGGTTCCAGGTCACAGTGTTGATGAGATCAAGTGGGAGAGAGTTCAGTATAGCCCCATGTGTCTCTGCATTAGTCACTTTGTTGTAGAGGCTGATGAGTGGAAAGAATGGCCAGTCTGAAGGCAGGATGGGCCCTCTGACCTCAGGAAGCAGCATTGACTGGATGAGGTAATTCTGCCCTCGGTAAGACGCCTGAGAACGCGTAAGGGTGGGCTGCAAGTGGACAAAGTGAGAGAGATAGCAGGAACGAATGGAAGGCAGATTCTGGTACGATTCTCTCAACAGGGCACCACGAGTGACCTTTGGGAGAAGGGCTGCTGCAGAGCCAGGCTGTGCTAGTTTGGCACTGCTGTCCAGATGCAGAATATCAGAGAAGTCAGCTGCTTCTGGCCCTCCAGCTTTCCCTTCACTGTAAGATAAAGACAAACAACAGTTTAAGAAATGAACAAACAAAAACCTGAAATGCCAAACAACACACTGCATAAATTCATCTCTACCATCTTCCTGGAACAGGAAGAGTAGTATATGCAGAGCACTCCACACTTTCTACATCACTGAGCTGTTCTAATACAGAGAGCCTGTAAAGCATCAGCTACCTTGGTATTTACAGGGAATTCACAGAACCACATTTGGAGTCAGCAACACTGAGGTTGTGCAATGAAAACCCTCCACACAATGCCAAGTCTAGTGTGAAGGCTGAATCCCCTTGTCCAGAGAGGCAGCCAGCCTACTTACCAACACAGACACGAGAGTGCTGAGATGAAATACTGCATATCAGATAAGGCCTACATGAACCAGTAAAACAATTCTCAAAACAGTAGTTTTGCAGCTGGCAGTGGCAAGGTCAGGGGAACCGTACAGACTGATAGAAACTGTGCATGTGGAGGATGTTTGTCAAATCCGTATGTCCCAATCTCAGACCAAAGACTCACCATTTTGTTGATCCAACCAAAAAACCAAAACACCACCCCACAAACAAATCCAAACAAATTTTCCTTCTTTCTGAAAAAACACATTATCTCCTTACAGCACCTGGGTTCAACCTCCTACAGGGATACAGCATGGCTAATTTCAAATAGATTGAGATGAACAAGATAAACTGCCACCATGTTCTTGCCCAGATATGAGAGGATTCATATTTGAGAGGCTCATGATTTCTTCCAGTGTAAAGAGGAAGACATGACATTTGTCAAATTAGCAAATATTTGTGTAAGGACTTGATTAATAAGGGTTTGAGGAACATTCATTAAGCTTTTCAGGCAACGTCACATTCTCATTTACTTTCTAGACTCCCTACTCTCAGGATGGCAGATGCTAGGCCTTAGGGAGGATCAGTTCTATCAGGAATCACACAAACTTTGTCACAGAGGCAATCAAAAGAAACTGGTCACATTTCTCAACACTACTACATCAGAGGAAAATACGCAACCACACTGCTTGCCTGATTAGAAGGCTCCATGGCTGGAGAATATGCCAATGAGTAAGTAAAATTTAGCTAAGGCCCTGCTAAAGGCCAAAAATTATGACAAAATTGCAGCGCCAACATGTTTTTTCCATTTTCCCCATGTTTTCCCACATGCCAGACTAGAGAGAGGAAAAAATGCAAAGCTTACGGAAGAAACTCTGGATTAAAGGCAAGATCCAGTAGGACCTCATGAGCCAGATGCTCACTCCCTGGCAACAGACGGCTTAGCAATGCCATGGCAACACAGTGATGGAGTGAGGCATGCTGGGTGTAATCCGGGCAAGTGCCTGCCTGTACAGGAAACAAAACAACAGACAAAAGCACCCTATTGTCAACAAGATAATCAACAAGGACAGGAGGGTCAAACAAGACACAGATCTCACTGGGAAGTGGAAGACTGAGGCAGACTGCAAGAGCTGTCAGCATTCATACCAAGAGATATTTCTGCTGACTACCTTAGATAGTCAGACATTATTTTTAGCAACACAGTTGAAAACTGCTCTTACTCTATCCCAAAGAAAGGCAAAAATATAATTTTTCCATCCAAAGTATTTTGGAACTAAATCCCCATATCAGTAAGTGGAAAGATGTTATTTGCTAATGGGACATAAATGTCAGCAGAAGAGTCACCAGAACTAAGTCAGATACAGGAAAGAACAGGCACATGAAGAGCAGCTGCCAGTGAAGTCAATTCCTCGGGGGAAAGAAATGAAAGGACCAAAAAGGATACCATTCTCCGAGCCAATGCCAACACAAAGTACTGCAGGTGATATTCATGGCGTAGGATCCATGCAGATGAGGGAGTCACAGAGGGAGGTCCAGTCTGCCAGCTTTGATGCAGATAATCCTTCAAGCCTCTGAAGCCCAGCACATTGCTGTACTATAAAGGAATCATAAGTGGAGACAAATAATATTAAGACAGTTTGCGTTTGGAGGAAAGCAAAACACAGCCCTCTCCAAGGCTTACCTCTTATGTTCTCTCACATGAGAATTCCTGTTGGCTACTCCAAAAGCCGTATTTAAAAACAGCCTTTTAAGTATCTGTTTTTCTTCCTCAGGGCTCACCTGCATCCATCATGACCATCCTCATCACAGATAACCAACAGCCACTGCCTACATTTTCCACAGGATTCTTTAAGGCAGAAATCTGGCCAGTGGCTTAAAATGTTTGTCCCTTATCTGACCAGGTACTTCTCATTAATAGCCAATCAGCTAACTCAACACTAGGTGACACAGGAAGGCTTTGAGAAAGCTTATGCTAGATATTTCATCTTTCTAGGGCTCAGACATTTGCTCCTTAGAGTCGGCAATCTTCCATGACCCATTCATTTTAAGAATTCAGAACAAACCAAAGTAGGAAGGGCCCTCTTCAGTAGCACTGTAGCATTCATTCTCTTCTTTAATATTACCCCATTTTTCTTTGTTACATATGCTTCAACTATGCTTCTCCTCCACTGACATTCAAGTTTTGTATTTTGCTTAGCCAAACAACAGTTATTCAACTCTTCTCAACATTCTTTATAAATCCATCCTTTAAGCACCACCTACTCTGTAATTCCAGCTTCCTGCTGTCAACTGAATATTGGAATTCAAAGACAAGATATTTCTCTGATCCTCATCCCTCTTGTTCTGAGAGTCAGGCTGTTTCTCTCTATAATACTTAAATATTTTTAAAATAAAAATGGACAACAATTTGCTTTTAACAGTCCTTCTAACACCTCTTTTATGCCCAGGAAGGTAAAAATACTAACCTCCCTCAGAAGTATATAATCGTTCACCTAGAATTTACAGTAGAAAGGTCTATTCTCACCTTGCTGGTGAGGCCCTTGTGAATGTGAGTGATGTTATTGATGAGAAATAGGAGGGCAGTGAGGAAGGGGAAAGGTGACTTGGAGCCAACCAAGCTCAAAGGAGGTTTGCCTCCAGTGCAACTCAGAGATGCAATGCTGCCAACAGATTCTGGTGCCAGGGAACAGGACAGAGGGTTGCACAAAGCAGAACATGGCCTGTGTGAACAAATAAAGAGAGAGAGGGGTTAGGTCAAAAGCATTCATAGCGCTGAGGAATTATCTTGTTGAAATGTTGCTATCTGTCTGAACTGTCCCACACATTGCAGTAAAATGGAAGCCCTGAAGACAGTGAAAGCAAAAAGCCAGTGTCTCAGCTGGTACACCAAGCACTACTGCCATGAGAGGAAATGCCAGCAAGCTGTCAGGAGCTGTTCAGCTAAATTGGTCATGATGAGCAGAAATACTGATGCAGTGACGCATCTCTGATGTCAAATACTTGAAAGCATTGGACGTTTGATTTAAAAAAAATACACTGTTCCCCACATACATACACACACCAGGCTAATAAGGCTGCCCACCCACTCAAGACATTTCGATAATAAACTTGTAGGCAAAACCAAAAAGCCAAATATATCTAAAATTGACACTGCAAAAATGCTGCCCTTTATGTATTAATGAAACACGTATTTTAAAAATTGTGTTCAGAAAGAAGCCAGCTTTAATGTACATTAACACGACTGCGCAAACTGCTCTTGGCGTGTGTGTTCTCTGCAGGTGAAACTATGAATTCCCACACCAGCAGTGCTTGCAGGGCCCAGAGTATACATCATGTCTGTACAGATAAGACCACCACAAAGAAGAGTGACCACAAGCAAGCTGCTCAGTGGTAATGGGGTAATAGGGCAAACCCTGTCAAAGATCCATATCATTATCTTATGGCAGAAAACTAATTGCTTAAATGCATTGCTCTTTCTACCACTGGTATTACATGTAGGAGATGCATAAATACATGTGGGGCTCACGAAGTACCCTGAACTCCTGGACTTAACCTCCCCAGAAAGTTTAGACAAAATTGTAAAAATATTAGGGAAGAGATGAGCTGACTCTGGTTTTCACCAGCCAGTGTTAAGAACAACGAGAATTCTTGCAGAAGAGCTTTTATAGCCTGACTAAATCCATTGTCTTCAGACTGCAAGGACAGGCAGAAAAGGGTCTAATGAGTGCTGCTGTGTTAGAAGCCTTGGTGCCAAGAGCTTCAGATCTCAGTTTCAGTCATGAAAGAACACGAGCCCAACTATTTGGTGATCATTCAAATACCACTTGAAACCAAAAATTTCAAGTGTCCTTCATATCAGATGTTCTCAGAGGCAGATGGCTGCCTCTCTGACTGCAGGTTAGGCCTTCTACATTCCCCACTCCAGAAGATTAATCACAGCCTAGTAAGGAGGCTCCCTCTACAGCAGAAAGACAGAATATCTGCAGTGTTTAACTGTTCCCACAGCCATAACTTATGTTATCCAAATGTCTGGAAGAACAGCTTGGTATCTGTTCTTGCACTTCTCTGCAGGGGTTTTCAAAGCCCTAGTGAAGCTCTGCAGGAGCTTAAAGATGTGAATCTAGTTAAATTTTTTCATATAAGCAGCACCACACAGAGCACATGAATGGTACATGAACACACACACTTACCTCATCATGTAAGAGGGACTCAACTAATGTTACTTGCGCTATTTTATTTTAGACCAGTGAAACCAAAGAAGAATCAAAGCCAAGAGTGACTAAAATAATCTGAAATTGATATGAAAACCCCAGCTACATGGTAAAGCAGAGATGCAGCAGCACCCGTAGAAAAGGAGGAGCTGTGAACCTCTGCAGCCATCATGCCTTTTCTGTGAGGGGGGAGAGGACAAAGCAGGGTGTAGACACAGCCCTACAGCACTCCAATTCCCACACCTGGGGCACACTGCACAGGGAAAAGAAGAGAGAAGGGGGAGAGGTGTCACACAGTACAGTATAGAAATGGGGCTCCCTTAGCTACAACAACAGCATCTTAGCAGTGGAATGGTTTTACCTGAGCAAGTCCCACATGCTCTCTATGGCTGGCTGGCTGAGAAAGGGCTGCAGCACCTCTGATGTCAAATGTTCCAGTTCCTCTAAGCAGTCAATTGGATTGACTGATGGCTGGAGAAGACATGGAGAATGACAGGAAAAGAGAGTGAATAACCATTGCATCTAGTGATAGCAAAAAGACTGATTTATTTGCTTCCTCTCTGTTTATTATATCTTTGCCAAATGCCATCACCTACATAGTGCTAGTGCTCTAGGTTAGAGCTGGCCTCACTGTCATAGTGTGGAAGCTGAGAGCTGGCACCTCAAGGTGTTCTCACACTCAAGTATCAAAGTGCATCCCAGAGATTCTTAATTGCCTGGAAGCAAGATACAGGATCCTTGGAATCAAGATTCCCTAAATGAAAACTTGGCTAAACCCCTCTACCCCTACCATCTACATGTTTCTATTCAAATTGAAGATGACACAAAGGTGATCGGAAGCACCTTGAGAAATCTGACTGGTACCATGACGGTCTCCAAAAAAAAAAGAAAATCAGCTGCATGAAGTGTGATTGAGCTACCCATCAAAGCATGACTGTGGATGAACACTGCACAGAGGAGGAACTATGGTTTTTAGAGAACCATCCAAGTTCTTCTGACCCTAGTAAGCAATACTCCAGGTTGAAGGAACACGCTAGCAAATTTTAACACTTTTTATCTTCATTAGAATGCTGCTATGAGATACAGAAATATTCATTTCTGTTACATAAAATCTGATTTTCCCCCAGGTGAAATCTGCCTCCAGAAATCAGCAAAACCTTTGTGAAGATGCTAACCTTAGTTTTTAATAGTCTAACAAAAATATTCCAAGAAGGTCCTAGTATACACTAATCTAATAACTATACAAGTTGATTTTTAGCACTAATCTATTCAAACATGCTACACACATTTTTCTTTTTAATCAGCTAACTACAGGTAGTTGACTGAACTACTTTTTTAAGTGGAACTTCAAAAACCCAGCACAATTCAAGGACTTAAGAAACTGTTTCCTCAGTCACTTTACTGGGATATCTGTAAAGGTTAAAAAGGAGCATTAACCTCTTGGCTGTCCTGGTTCTCTAATGCTCAGAACATAGTAACAGCCTGTGAAACATATACCACCTTTTGGGGCACTGAAGACATCTTTGAGTGATACTGGCAGGTTCCACCCCAGCCATAACTAACAAACTCAGTTGCTTTTGGCAAGTTTCAGGGAAGTTGCACAAGTGTGAATAACTACAGCCATTAAATTACTCCCACACCTTCAACACAGCTCTCCCAAGTTGGAACTCTGACATGTCAGTTGGGCAGTAAAGAGGAAAATTGCATTTATCTCTAGAACATGAATCTTTAAGGTAGCTATAGCGTAAGGCATTACTCTTCAACAGCATCACACTGACATGTCACCTTCACAAAATTCACTTTTAAAGATGATCACATACTACAACTGTGTGTTACAGATTTTGACCTTGAATGTCAGTGGGGCAACAAATAAATTTATCTTTTATTATTTCCTAACCAAAGTTCATACAGCAGGACCCTTAATGCTCAATCTTCCACCCAGATGATTACAGTGTAGGTGTCCACGGGTAAGCTCTCAGACCAAAGCAAATGCAAAAACATATGATTTGATTTATCCCACAAAGAAAAAGGATTGCCAAATCAAATTACATTGTATTTGCTTCGTGCTTTGGAGCTCTGTAGTAAATCAGAGCAATCACAGCACTACCACATACCTTGATTGAAACTCTGATCCCAAAGGATGAAAGGACAAAAAAGGAAGACAGGTATTTGGCACAGCTGACATATAGGGTTAGCAGACTTATGTGACCCTGAATGTCATGCAGCCTAGGTATTAGCTGTGGCAAACAAAATCAGCACTCAGCTAGATGCCTCAGTATCTGTCTTTTTCCATACTGCCTGTAAGTTCCAGTTTTCAGAGGTAATACACAAGCTGATGCTGGTGAGATGAGAAGACAGCCTCTATTTTCAGGCCTTACCTGTTGGCTGTAAGCACTGTAATAAACTGCCAAGAAGATCATACAAGTTGTGGTCAGAGGCTGGAGAGTTTGCCAAGTTTCTGTCTGGGATATCTCCTGAAGGATTTTTTTCAGACTTGTCTCAAGGAAGGGCTGTAAGCCTGACACTTGATTCCATGCTACTGGAGGAGGTGGAATTGGTTCACTATCTTCTGAGTTATTGCTGAAATACAGTGGAAGAATGACTCAGGATAGTAAATAAATGTCAAACAACTGTCTCTCTAAATCATCAATTGCAATAGAAAGATGTAGTCTTGAAAATTATATCCAACAGCATAACTAGGGGGAAGAAGTCTTTGCATAGTCCCACAACCCAGACCAAATAATTTAGGCAGAAAGGATAAATGTAGAACGTACTTACAAAAGCTGAAGTTTCTTCTCCTGCACTAGTCTGCTCCGGAGCCATGCTCTAGCTTTACCAGAAATGCTGTCTCAGTACTCAGCTTTAGTTAAGAGTTTTTGCTTTCCACCAGAAGTACCTGTGTTTGCTTGCAGCAAATCCTAATGCTTTGATGTCTGTCAAAACCAACCACCTCTTAGTTCTGACCCACCCTGGTTTCTGCAGAGAGGGTCTTTCCTCCAAACCTCAGAGCGTTTGCTTTCTTTACTCCCAAGTGAAGGTCAAAGCAGCTTCCTAGCTCCTTTCAGCAGGGCATTTGGCTAACAGTGCCCTTTCTGCCCCCTAGCTTAATGTAGATTTTGACTCCTGCCTCTGGCCAGGCTAGCAGCCATACAGACCAGACACTACTTCTGATCTTGTGTCAGAGGGAATACACCCCACCATGCAGGGGCTCACATGTGGGACAGTAAACCGTTGAAAATTAGGGGGGAAAACAAAGGTGACAGCCAGGTCTCCAAACCAAAGAATGAGAACACAGGGTGCCAGCTACCAAGATGCACATAATGGTGACAGAGAGAGCCTACCTGCTCAACTTGGCCTGCAGCTCTGCTGTGTAGCCTGCTGTTTGTGTCACATGTGTCAACAGAGTAACCACTGCTGCAGCTCGCTGCACAGACAACTCAACCACAGGGCTCTTCTCGCTGGGCAACTCAGGCAGGGACTGCAGTATCCTCACCAGCACAGGGTAGAGATCACTGTAGTGTGAATTACAGAATAGATATGGTTGGAAAGGGTGTCTTGAGATCATTTGTACTTCAATTCCCTGTTAAGCCAGGTCAGCAAGAGCAAGATTGCCCAAGGATATGTCCAGTCAGCTTTTTAATATCTTCAAGGATGGAGAGTTCAGTATCTTGCTGTGCAACAATGCTCCAGTGTTCGATCACCTTTACAGTAAAGTTAGTAAAGATTACAGTAAAAACATTTCAGTGGTATTTCCTGCATTTCCATTTGTGCCCATTGGTTCCTCACTTTCCAGTGGAAGAATCTGGCTCTATCTTCTTTACACTCTCAAATCATTTATTTATAAAGATTGCTAAAATGTGATTATGAGAACCATCACCACCACCACAATAACAAAAATAAACTGACAGAAAAAAGATGACAAAGGAAGACTTACTGCTATTCCAATTTCAACTGAATGGAACCTACCTAATACTTTGCCTCCAAGCACTCTGATTACCTCTGGAAAAAACTACTTTGATTTTATTCTTGCTGGGGAGTACTTCTCAGATTCTCAGCCACACTTATAATCTTGCAACTTCAGGGAATCTGTTGTTTCTTTCCTCAGCATTATTTACAGTGCTAAAATAATATATACAGTTTTTACTCTTTTTAAATCAAACACAAGGTTGTGCCAAAGAACACAAAATGCTGCTGTGGATGAGAATCTCCCTCCTGAAGCTCAACACTGGCCTCCCTTTTACTCCACTTCAGAGCAATTCCATAGCCATCTCTCTTCTTCCAATTCAGTACAATTGCAGGAAGAAGATTTAATGCTTGAGGTAGGTCAGACCTACAGCAGGTGCAGACCTTGGCAGCCAAGCACAAGAACTTGTCCTGACCTGGAAGTTGATGCATTGTGCAGTTTGTCTGCACCAGTCTGCCCCACTCAGCGTGGTGACTGCTGCCCACAGACTGCCCCTAGGTCAAGCAGATTCAGTCCTGGGTGCACTGCAAACCACATGTTTTGATGTCATACAAGCACAGATTATTCATCCCTTCAAGGGGAAAAACACGCAGCCCTAAAAAGCTACAGTGGTCTCCTAATGTAAAGGAGAAACAAAAAAATAACAGTGCTTAAACGCAGGAGAGTGTGAACAACCAGAAAAAGGCAATACTCAGCATAAACACCCTTAGAAACTGAGTTTTACTGCAGGAGGCCAGAGAAAGTGAGGTAAGACACCCTGAAGGGAATAGAGACTGAGCCTGGAGACCCCTCTCTTTGCCCCTTTGGACAGGATGTCCGTGCCCTCTGCCGTGCCCTGCACCCCCCCGTCCAGCTCGGAGCTGTACCTGTAGAGGTCGCAGGCCTGCCCGTAGGCAGCAGCCACAGCCCACAGCCGCAAGGCCTCGGTGCTCAGCCGCACGGCTTCCTCCCTCGGCAGAGGCAGATCCACAGGGTCTTCGGCCACAAAGCGACTTAACCGACTCTTCATTTCAAATTTGTTAAGCTGTATAACAAACAAAGGAAAAGGAAAAGGATGAAGAACAAAAAAGACAAAGGGAGAAGGGGCATCAGCTGCATGCATCATTACCTCATTGCTCTGACACACACAAAGAGCTGCAGGTTTCAATTCAGCTCATTCTGAACTCTTCCTGCACTGCTCAAATCTGCTTTCATTTTGTGCGATCTTTAAGGAGCAAACTTCAAATGATCGCTAAATGGTCAATGGCTACTAAGAAGGAAGTATTCCTGGAAGGGACGTCTAGGGGTACCTAATCCATTCCTAACACAAATCAACTACACCTAAATAATTTCTGACGGAGGTTTGTCTGCCCCACACACATTCCTGTTTTGGATGCTCTCTGCAGCATTTAGCTGATTTTTTTTTTAAAAATATAATTATCCTTCTTTAAATAGTCATAAATGCAACTCTCTTAGTCAAGCTGATATGTAAAGATATACTTGAAAAGTGATGTCTACAAAAGTACTGAACTGATGCTGACATTCTTTTGGGGAGGTCACACTAGATGGGTTTCAGACGTTCTGCAACCTAAGTCTTTCTATAATTCAGTGTTTATTTTATGCAAAGGGTACCTCCTGCCTATTACTTCCATAAGGTTATAGCATTTTGATGCCTTGGAAATGTTCTGAGGTTATTTTGGTATTGAATTAAGCAAGACATGACTCATTTGCAGTTCTCTAGAAATAATTTTTATCCTCCCCTACATCTGGGTATTTTTACTTAACCATAAAAAAGAGCTTCTCTTTCCTTCTCCCACACATACAAAAGCTTCTATGTGCTCTGTCTAAACAAATGAGGTAACAATGTCTTTTCACAGCACAAGGACATATTATAGGTAATTTAAATTTCAAATGCTTTAGAGACATCTTTTAGGGAAATCAATGCACACCAGCAAGAAAGCAAAGGAGCTGATGAGTCAAAACGACAAATTCTGACACCTCTCCTACGGAACAGAGGACAAAGTCAAATTTGCTTCCAGGAGGAAGATGGAAGAACTTTGTTGTTAGCTAAAATAAATTCCTACATTGATGGCTTTGATTTAGTTTTTTATTATCTTCCACTCCCACGTTTAAGTGCATGTAACAGAACATATGAGAGTGTAACAGTAGCAAAGCCTGAGTGTCAGGAACCTTCTAAGCAATTTCTACATGCCTCGAAATACCTGGAGTACACAAAGCCTGACGTAGAAAAATACCAGAATTTTACTATGTTATGTTCCTAGTACCACTTACAGTCTTTAAATATCCCACTGTCCATCATTATTCTCTGTATTTTATAGCACAGACTGGTGTTCTGTTGACAGTAGCAATTTCCTGGGTAGCAATTTGTTAGGTGCTGTCAACAATAGTGAACCGAAAAGCCTAAGAAGTGCTCTTTGCACTGTAATGGGTGCTGCTCTTGGTAGATTTCATGCATTTATAGCACCAGCATGACAACCTATATGAGGGAATGCAATTATCTCGAAAGTGGAAAACCTGTCCAGAAGTTAAGAGGAGCTGAGAACACTGATGAATTATCACAGTTATTAAGACAAATTAATGGCAGAAATTGTAAAACACAAGGATAGTGATTATGTCTCTGGTTTATATAATCTTATGCTGCCTATCCCTAAAACATGGGAGTACAGAACATCACACATCAATGCATGCTCTAAACATCTGCTCCTGATCAGTATCACCATGCTAGGCTCTGGGACTTTTGCATAAGTGCACAGCATAAACCATAAAAAAGCAGAGTAAAGCTTGAGACAGCTCATCTACCATTATGCAGGAGAAGAATCTTTATTATGACACTGTCAACAATCCCTCCAAACACACTAATGCACCTTCCTCACACTGGTTTCTTCACCTTCAGCTCACAGTCACCTCCAGTTAGTTTTCTCTCTTTATTTAGGAAGTAAGGCATAGAGAAAGAAGGCCTTTGCAATCACAAAAGCTCTTCCAGGAACCACTCACCAGCCTAGCTGTTGCATTTCGGCCTCCAGATGCCAACACCCTGATGAACTTCATAGCACTGGCGCAAGCAACTCCGTGGAGACTGGTAAGTAAAAACCCTGGTTCAGCCACTTTGGGATCCCACTGAGTAGGGAGAAATTCCCTGACAATGGTCTCAATCAATCGAGGACAATCAAGCAGCTGCAGAGAAATAGCAGGGAACAGAAATAACTAAAGGTATGCAGTTATGCAGATATGCAAAACAGACAAGTGTGTCTGATCTCCTCGCCATAACTTCACCTGCTCTTTCTTCCCTTTTTCAAACCTTTCTCTACCATTCCCAAGCTCCTATACAATGGGAGATTTACCTGGCTGCATGCTTCAGAGGAGTGCCTTGCCATATGGGTGAGGATGTGCAGTATATCCAGGACTACTGCTGGAACAGGTCGCACCACCTCTAGGATGTACCTCAGCCGGTGCTGGATTCGTGTCTTCAAAAGCCCCTGAATTATGTTTAAAAAAAAGAAAATCTGTTAGGCTCTAAACAAGTGCTCTCTGCACTTCAGTTGCTGGAAGCCAAAAGCAGATAACATCTTCTTCAGAGACTGTTTTAAAATTAGCAGTCATGAAACCAGTAAGTTTCTGTGGATTTGCAAGTATGCTGGCAAATGAGAAAGGGTCATCTGAACAGAGCAGAAACAACTGAAGTTCCATTCTGAATCACACCACTGGAGGGGTTTGGATGCTTTTGTTTTCCAGAGTATTAAACTAAGTAACAGGGAAATAACCTTTTCTATAAAAGATTATAAAAACCTACTGCTGGGGAAGAAGGTTCTTGTGCTCCTTGAATAATTTTGGCTAGACACCGCCTCCAGCTAATGTAGCACTCTGTCTGATAGTACCTATCATGTCAGAGAAAGTTGACAGAAAAGGAGAACAGACACAAACTCCTATTTTGCAGTAAGAAAAGTGATGCATTGGGATGATGTGATTTTTTGTCATGATCAGTGGTAGTGCCAGGAAACAAATCATCAGTTTATGTAACAGTGTGATGCATTCCTGGTTCTGGGAAAAGACAAATCCATAATACCTGAGTTCATATTACTGACACTTAAAAATTTGCAGCCAAGCAAGCTGTAGCTCTAGGTCTGACCAAGTTCAGCAGCTAGTTTAAATACTCCTTTTCCAACTGTGTCGAACAATTGGGTCATAACGGCCAATAAGCAGGTGTGAAATGGAACTGCACAGCAATGGGAGCAGAGGGGAATTTTACCCTCAATACCTTCTCAGCTCAGGCCACTCAGAACAAGCTGAATTATGCTGAACCATGCAACAGTTTACAGAATCACAAACTGATCTTCTGTCTATCTACAACTCTTTTGTTAAGTTTTTTGAACAGTGCCGTACAGTTAATTCATGCACCCAGTGATGCTTTTAGACCAAGTGCCATTTGAACACAAGCTCAAACACAAGGATTAAGTGATGTGGATTGCAGTGGGCAAGAGGAGTGCATTGGCTCCACCAAGGCTGAGCTTGAGATAACAAAGTCTGCTATTTTTAGATCTCAAATCAAAAATACAGGATTAGGTTTAAAATGTGGGAGGAATTCCTTCTGAATGCTGTAAAAACCTTAATCTGAGAAATGCAAATATGACATTTGGGGAAATGGTAAGTAGCCACCTTATGTCAAATAAAAAAGGAGTATCACTGTACAAATCTACTAGTTCTGAACTATCTAGCTGTAATATTCTTGTTTAACTTTTTAAAAGTGCATATAGACATTTTAATAATGGCTGGAACCTTTTCACTTCTAATTCAAGTAAGTGAGCCTGAAACTCATGTCTGTATGCAGTCTTTCAGCAAGTCTTAACAGGTCCTCAGTGTGTTTGTTGTTGAATTCCCTAGAGGAAGTTAGGAGATATGAATGATACTGAAATCACACGAGTCAAATCTCAACATTTTTAGAGACCAATAAAATTATCCTCCTGGTAACATATGACAGAAACATAACAACCAACAGCCAGGAAAGAGTTCTAATTCTTGTTCAGAATGTTCTTGTCCAGCATGCACTGGAGGGTAGATATTTCAACAGCACACACAGCACTGCTCTGAGCCTATTTTCCTAAAGAGATTCTGGGTCTCACTCTGTGCTTACCTTTACAACATCATATCGAGCCACATCTGGATCTGGTTTGTTTTCATCCTTTAATTTTTTATCTTGAGATTTCTCTCTTCCATTTAACTCTTCCTCTTCCTCCTCTTCTTCCTCCTCATTGTTAGGGACAAAGGGGAATGCAGCCATCCCTTGGTACCATGAGAAAGTCCAATCGAGATATTTCTATAAGGAGTGTTACAGCATATAAAATAAAATTCTCATAAAGGAAGACAAAAAAAGAAAGACAAAAACTTTTTGGGGATGCTTTTGAACATGGAATATTTTATTGATTCCTATATAATCCCAAGAAAATGTGAATACAATAAAAGACATACAAGTAGAACTCAATGTCAATGATTTTTCAGAGAAATTATTTTAGCCTGACCTGCACAGACTTGGAAAACCATTAAAAAGAATTACTGTGGTGTGAATTTAATTCATAACACAGGTAACAGAAATTTAGTTTAACTGGAAAAAATTAAGATTATAAATAAGTAAATAAAACAACTACCAACGCTCTAGGCATTAAGCTGAAATTTGGCATTTATTGGTTCTATTCCTAATTTTGGACCTGTGTGGAACTTACAACAAAAGATCATGCAAAAATTGATATGATAAAATAAAGATTGCTTGGTCTATTTGTTCATGTTTGCTTTACTTTTGTTTGAACATCCCTCAGCTTAAGCAAAAAGCCTCTTCTTTGTCCACAGCTGATGACAGTGTACGGTACTCTCAAGTTCTAGGGTAACAGCCCAGCTAGGGTAATAGTTTCAATTCTTCAGAGAGGAGATTGCTTCCATAACAGACCTACTTTCCCCAAAATGTTTTAGAATATGAAAGACAGCCAAATCAAATTATTACACTGCTTAGTAACTGCTATAATTTTCCATTTCCTGCACCCACAAACAGAAACAAACACCACATTAGTCAGAAAAGTAGCCGTAGACTTCGACTGCCAAGTACCAAGGAAGCACAAGCTATTATCAAACATAAAAAAACCCCCACCCAATTCAGTACTAACTAAAGATGGTGACAGAATGGCATGGTCAGAAGAGGTCTGACTTGAGTGGATGAAGCCATGAGCCCATCTGGAAAACAGAGTTTGGGACTACAGTCTTCCTTCCACCACGAGAAGGAAAAGCATTGAGACGAGGTAGCTGGGTCTTCAAGGGAAACAAAAAGAAAGTTTGTTCCTTCCCCTAGTCATTGAAGGAAGAACAAAACCTTCAGACAGCATGATTTTTGTGTGAATGCTGATCTTCTGTGTTTATAATGCAGATAAATCCTATTTGTCTTACAAATCCTGGAGCAGAAGGCCAGGCTTCCAACACTGTCCCTTTCTCAGAGACCTTCTGAAATTCAGCAACACAAGACTCTAGGAAGGACTCTTTGGGTTAGAAAACATACTGACACAGCACTCACAGTGCTGCTTCTGGCAGTAGGAGTCAGCAATCCCTGCTTCCACAAGACATCACACCATAAGCTTTGATCTGAAAAATCAGAGCACTGCAGACACTTATAAACCAGAGTAAAACCAGAAGAGAGAAAAAGTACTTGAAGAAGCTGATTCACAGTACTAATTACTTATGATGGGTGGGCAGGACTCATCTAGCAGAACTCCACTAGGCTCATAGATAGAAAAGTAGCAAAATGTGGAAAAAGCTATCTACTCCTTCAGTTCTCTTGCCTCCCACTAGGGATAGCTCTACAGGCCTGGTAGAAGTTGCAGGGGACTTCTAACCCATCTCTTTTATCACCTGTCCCTTTGCAGTTAAACACAAAAGCAGCTGTCAAGGAAGAAACTTGTAACACAGTCCACAGCATGCTTTGCCTATAACTGACTGTTTCTGTCCAACCAGGAGTACATCTTAACCTGGCTGCTCTAGGCTGTCTAGTAGCCCTGAAAATCTAAAAGAAGTCTTAAACTTCTAACAGGCGAAAAAGCATCAATGAGAAAACAAACACATGAAAAGGCAAAATTAGGTATGTATCAGTGTTACAAAAACACAGGGGAACAGCATAAAATGGACAATGACAGAAAAAGAAAAAAATAGCACTGTTATGAGGTATAAAGGAAAGCATGGAGAATATTTAATCTATTAAGAAGCAAAAAACTATGAAATAAGAAAACAACATAAGAGGCCACATTAAAAAAAATAAATTCTACATATACATTAGTAGTGGCCTGATCTAGATTACAAAGATATCAAAGAAGAAGAAACTCAGCAGCATGCACTGAAATTAACCATAGGGCAGAGCTAATTCAAACAGGAGGGAAAAAAGATACCTGAATCTCTCAAAATGGGATAACACACTCCATTGTCTGTCTCAAAGCACAGCAATGACATCTATTCACCATTAAGCTAACCCATCCAGTAAACCTTTGTTCAAGCTACTTACCATGTTTTCTCATTCTGCTTCCCGTAAATAGCTCAGCATGAAATCGAACCCAAGCTCTGAATTATTCTCTTACCTCATCATCAAGTGACACCAGCAGAGCCTGGAGAGCACCAACAGATGCTGCCATGACATTTTCCACTGCATCATCCAGAGAGAAGCGCAGCAAGAAGAGAAAGCCAGCATCAAGCAGCAGACGCAGAACGCTGCCCTTCAGTGAGGAAGCAAACTCTCCAGCCCTCGCCTGGAAAGTGTGCCAGACAGAACCAGGGTTAAGGCTGTCTCATCTCAACATTCTGCATCTTTGCCTCTTTCCACTTCTACTGTAAAGCTGCTAAACTGTGTGGAGGTTATTCTGACTTTATTTTACCCTCCATTCATTCTACAGAAGAACACAACTACAGTTCCTCAGTGCAAGAAACACTTGTTTCTGCACCCATCTTTTGACTTCATCCTGTTCTGCCCCATCACCCTTCTCAAAACCACCATGTTTCTTCTTCTCTGCCTCCAGTGCCATTAGGGGGAACGTTAGCACTTCCCCCAAAAGTTAGGTGGAAATGTGCACAGAAGTATTCATTTTGCTTTCTGCTCTTGGCACATTGCTCTGTGCGTAGGCTTGGCTCTTTCTCACCTCCTACAGAAAATGCACATCACGAAGCTGGCTCAGACACCAGGAGTGAAAGGGTCAATGCCAAGAATAGGTTTGTCACAAAAGTAAGATTTAAAAAAATCAACTTGCATCCAAATTAACAAGAGAACTGAAATTGCACCACTGCCGATCAACAGCACTTGAAACAATTTGTTGGAAGAACAACACTCTGAAACCATCCAGAGAAACCGGCATCTCAGTTTGTTATATCCCAACCCTTAGCTTATCTAACAGTAAGGATCCTCAGTGACATAGAATGCCCTGTTGGTGACTTTGCTCATCTTCACTGAACAGCAGAAAACAAATTAGTACCAGAGAATTGGGGCCCTGATCCACCAGAAACTTGAATTATGGGGAGAAATGCCTTGAAGTGACTTACCCTTTGAACAATACGACCTAAGACCTGTAGAGCCAATGTCCTCTGTTGGGTAACTTGGCTGCGAGACAAATGAAAGAGCTCTTGCAGAGAATAACCAGCCCTCTAAACAGCACGGGGAAACAAAACAAAGAAACCAAAGAACAACCTCAGCTACAGCTAAAATCAGGCCCCTTAAAATAAGATTATATGCAACATACTGCTTAACAGAAGATAAATTGCAAGCCAGTGTTGTTTGCCACTTAGCGGTAATTGCAAAAGAGATTCTAATATTAGACGTCACAGGAGAAAAGCGAACTTCTTAAGCAAAAGAAGTATGTACCCCTTTTTCAAACACCACAGAACCTTAATAGCATTAAAGAGAAAAAGCATCCACAGTTTTCTGGGAGTAATGCAGTTAATGCATGCAGACACAACTTGTCTGCAGGAGTTTGTTTCTAAAGAAAAATTACTGCACCTTTTGAAGGGCTTTTTTGTCACAAAAAAACCTGGACACAAAAGGAATTTACCAAATCAAACATAGAAAACAGAAATGTGTGTACCTTTTCTATTATATTACACCCACTTACCTCTGCCTCTTCTCCATGGTGGTGCAAGCCTAGATGTGTTGGCAAATCAGCATCTGCGGGAATCAATTCTCCTTTTAAACTGAACCGAGCTTGCATTCCCTACAGCAAAAGGGTGAAGGGAGAAAACTATTATTTCTACTGCTGTCCACTCCATTCATCTTTTAAAATAACACTTTTAAAATCACCTGCTGGAAGATGGCAGTCCAAAAACTCCTCAGGCCTCAAAATCTTTTTTAAAAAAAGTATTCCTATCTTTCCTTTTTTCTCAGTTTTACACCTGTTTCATCCCAGATTACAATGGCTAGACTCTCACTTCCTAGCTCTCTTGAGTGCTACAGACTGAACTAATCCTGTATCATCCTATCCTCTGAAAGAAAATGGGGAATATTTCAACCTGATGAAATCCTACAGCCTGAGTAGCCAGAGGACTCGTTTTTGAAGCCTTCAAAACTGTTACTGCTGAGAGGCATGATCCAGACACAAACATGAAAAGTTACCAGTTTCTGCTTTCAAACCTTTTTGGTTTTCTTCTGCCGAGGTGAGGGCAAATCTTTCATCCATTCCAGCTTCTCAAACTCTACATTGTCCATGTGAATCCACTCCTTCCTAGGCTTCACAGGCAGATCATCTTCTTTGTGTGGGGAGAAAGAAATGTCAGTCTTACCTTCCAAGGCAGTGATGAAGGAAACATTATTCCTTCTTTGCCAAGCTACTTGGCTTAAAGACTGTATCAAATATTATGTAAAATATAGCAAAGATTATGTAAAATAAAAAGAAAACCATTTTCAAACTGACTGTTGTCTGAGGCACAAACATCAAAGGTTTAAAGCTATTTTCATCTTTCATGAGAGCAAGAAGAGGAAGTAAACAGCACTGTAATGAAATTCAGACAAGGCTAATTTAGGAGAAGCTGAACAGAAGTCACAAATAAGGCAAAATTATCAGAACCAGTGCAGAAAAAATAATGTCAGCCGTATTTTTGAGAAAGCAAACTAGTATCATCCAAGGAAGAGAGTGTTAGGGGGAACACGAAATTGAAAAGTATTATCGCAGAGACCCAGCAAATTATAGGAACCCAGTAAGATTTCAGCCTAGATAAACTGAAGGCAGCACAGTATTTGCACTTTGGTTGCATTTGTGATGCTGCTCTTCAGTACCCCTCCCTAGAGGCTTGAGGAGATCAGCTCAGGAAGAAAAGATCAAAAACGCTGAAAATTTACACAGCTTTCCAGAGACAGCTCGGTGGGTAAACTGGATAGTTGAACAAAAATTTCAAACAAGTGCAAGTACTAAAGGAAGAAATTATTAATTTAACTTTATAAAGAGCTTTGACTTCAAGAATTTGAGAAACAAGACATTTGTGCTTGACATCACTAGAGCTGCCCTGAGACAGATCAGCATGTGGAAGAATCTCACAAGTGAAGAGACCAGAGATTTAACCAGGAAGGTAAGGCTACAAGGACACTACCCCAAACCAAAGTGAGAAGAGATGAGTTAAGAAGTCTTTGCTATCTCAAAAGAAAGCACATGTAAGGACAGTAACAGGCAGTCTAAGGGCATGAAAAGCATTAGCATCACTCCTGCTGGAGCAGCCCAGAACTCATCTGCATTGCAGCTATTAATCCTAGTATTCTGGTCTTCTCTTGCAAGGAACAACGAGTCCCACTGAGATGCTCTTCTTTCATCAGATCTTTTCCTGCTGATAACTGGCCTGAAACCTAACCTTTTACTTTCCTCCAATTAGCAGATAAACTTTCAAGAAGGGTACTCATCCTCTCCAGAATGAAGCTTCACCCTCATGATCAATGTGGTATTGAATCAGGCAAGGAATCAAGCACAGAGTTATCTTGCTCAGCCAGAAAGCTGTTCTGCAGAATTTCAGCCAAAGGCTCAGCATGCATTTTAATTGAAGAGAAGGAAAAAAGCATCTGAAATGTACGAAAGTAGAATGTTTGTGGGTGGTAGATGCAACATGAGAGGAAATAAAATCAGCAGAAAAACAAAATATATTGACATTTGTAATTTAACCAAATGTTTTCTCTATTAATCACTAAATTGACAGGGTTGAGCTAATCATTCAATGAATAAGATTATGCATGTTACTAGCAGCCCTTAGTACTATGATGTCGTCAACAGGAAAAGATGGATATATATTTCAAGGCATCAGCACACTGTTACTGAGAAATCTCTTTACAGAAGGACAAGCTGGCGGTATGAATGCAACATTTGCACTGAACTTTTTCAGACTTGGGTTACATTAAAGGCTACCACTCAACCTCTCCACTTTTTGCTTTGCTTCCCCTCTTCCCTCAGTGATATAATTAACTTTACCATTTGATAAGGTTAGAAGTTGCTGGATAAAGGTTTCACCATCTTGTTTCTAATAAACAGTAGCCTTTTATGTCATTAGAGAGGGAGGTTTGACTTTTGAGCAATCCTACTGCTTTGTGTCATCACCGGAAATTAAGCATGACCATTTCTGCTGGGCTACTCATGATGCGTTTACTTCTGAGTATAAACAGACGCTGAAATCCCAACAATAAGTGCTAATGTCAAATTCATTTTTACATCTCCTATTGGCCAAGATGGGCTGCAGGCATAAACTAAGGTACTGGAAAGGCTTCCCTTGTTTCTTTAGCTGTGTTTCAGTTCACCCTTTCTTTGTTGCTTCAAATATCCTGGGAAAACTCTTCTTTTTTTCTGTGCTATCTTCTACAGGAGGCAAAAGATGTCTGCACACAACGTTCTAAACACTGAGCTATTCTCAAGAGCATTACTATTATTACCATTACAGGGTGAACAACACACTTCTATCGCTCCCAGGAGATGAAAAGATGTCAGTTGACCTGGTGCTACTTGTGCACTCACTTGTTCTGGGACTAAAAAGAACTAAAAATAGTCCTTTTGATTAAGATGGATTTGTGGAAAAGTAAAACTTGGGGAGAAACTGCAAAAGGACTGTTCAGTGAAGTGTCTTCCTCAAAAAGAGGCTGAGCTTTACTTCTCCTGCACATGTACACACACATATATACACTGACAGACTCATCCCTCTCAGCAAGAAAATGGTAAATGCTTGTTATCTCTTGCAAACATCAAGGTGAAATCCCAAAGTGATTCAGACTTCTTTAATCAGTCTGCAGGTTACACTGGAACACAAAGCATGCATTAGAAGAGAGGACTGAGAGATGGAGAAAGGCAAAAATTGACGTGAAATTGGGGGACAAGTATGTTAGGAACAAAAGCGTGGGGAAAACAACAACAGGAGCTTAAAAATCACAACAGAGAAAAAGAAATTGCTAAAGCAAAAATGCAGTGAGGAAAGCAACAATAAGAGCTGAAGCCTAAAGGGAAAACTTCCTTTCTCTGCCACGAGAATCTATGGAGTTGCTCTAGCTGCTGGAGATAAGGCAGCTCTCTCCTCATACAGGCATATATCGAGCATTAAAGGGTACATAAAGGTCATAAGAGGCAACAGCTCTGTAGCACTCCACGAAAAGCAGGACATTGTATACCTTAATACTTCCCCCTCCATCCAAAGGACAAAGAAAATAACTCTATCCTAGAGTTAGTTAGATACAAGACACAGAGCAGGGCCATCAGGAGCAGTGTCATGCTAAGACATGCATGTTCTACATGGGCAATTTCCCTGAAGTGAGAGTGACTGTCACCTCTGTGCTATCCTGTTAACAAATCATTAACCCTTACTCACCCAACACTCTCTTGTACCCAACCAGTACCAGTTAAAAGAAATTGTTCAGCCACCAGCTGAATCTCACTACTATACTCTTCCCTTTCCTTGTTGACATGACTGAGCAGAAGAGCAATGATGCCTAGTTTAACATACATTTTCCCTTCAGAGGTCTCAGAACATACTTTAAAAATCAAGGCCTCCCAATGAACAGCTCACTGCCGTTACATAGTGTACCACCTTTCTACTCTGTGGAGCCTGTCTAGAGATGTTCTTTTTTGAATCCAGAATAAACATTTTTAAAATATCATTATAAAATTCAGATTTGGGTCACGACAAAGTAGCACAACAATCCAATGTAGATTGATGTAAACACCATACAAATCTTATACTTCTGTTCAGAAAATTAACAGTACACACTTTGCTTCTTACCCGTGACTTCTACCTTCATATTTTCTTCCTTCCTTATAGGTTCTTCCAGACCTGAGTCCTGCATGGAAAGAGGTGATTTTGCACCATGCTGAACCACAGGCAGAGATTCCACAAACTCTTCCGGTCTGTTCAGTTCCATTTTTAATTCCTTTTTCTGGCCTTCATTGTTACCACGTTGTGATTTCAAGAAAGCAACTAAACTGGGATCTGCAAGTATTGACAAAGAGACAGACAGAGATGTGACAGAAAGTCTCGAAATACTTCATATGCCTATAGCTCCTGCTATTTATGTTTCAGTCTTTTCTGCATGTCCTCTTTCTCTTACCAGCTGTCACTTCTCTTCAAACTGAGGCACTCCACTGCTTTATGACCTCTTAGGCACATAAGCTGGGTGCAACTGACTGGTGAGAGACACCAGAGAAAGAAGTGACAAATGTCTTTCAGGGTAAACACAAAAACTGTATTTTCCCAACTTATGAATAAAGATAATTTCTTCTTTTCCCCTCAATGCCACTCAAATGGCACATCCAATCTCTTCAACTGTGGAGAGAATTGTGGTCTGTGGTTCCTGCCTGTGGACCACTCAGTGGCATCAATCTGAACACCAGCAGAATACACAGGACAGACACCACAAAAAGAATTACTTGGTCTTTACTGGATTGCACTAGAACTCCAAGTCATAGTTCAGATATTATGTTACAAGGTGACTTTCATTTGTTCTGAACTGACTCCCCATTCTAATTACGGTCTGACAGCACCCAGAAAGACACAGCCATTCTCTTCATGGTCTGAAGAGAAACATTTGGGAGGTAGATGTGTTTTGAAGGATAGATTATGTTCATATGGCTCTAAGATCATCATTTTACTTTCAGATTTGCTACAGATATCCCACACCATTTTGGATGAAGTGCACTGTCTCTGAATACTCTTCTCTAGAAGATGGTGTTCAGATGCTTATGCCAGAGGTGAACAGTGAGAGATAGTGCATTGTGCCTCAACAAGGTACAGAAATACTCCAGTAAGCAGTGTCAGATATATATAAAGTAGAACATAACACCTACAGTGGTTATTTGTTCTTTGGAGGACAAAGGACAAGCAGTTGAGAAATGCTCTGTACCTGAGATAAGTCATCTCAAAAATGACTCCCATGTCACTGAAACATCTATCCCACACTTATGACTGCTGCATGCTCTCCTCAATGATGCAGTTTAAACCGCCCTTGGTGAAGGACAGGCATTCAGTCCAGTCTCATTAAAGTATTCTTATTTTTTCTGAAAGCAAGTAGAGCTCTCACTTTCTTACACTTCACCATACACAGCAAGGAAAGACTGTATTCATTATTTCATCATTTCACACAGTGACAAAAAAGTCACTGATGGCAATCTGTGCATGGCATGTCAGAAACTAAGCCTACTTCCGTTCAGAGTCTCCATGAACAAAACCAGAACAGTACCAACAATAAGACCAGAACAGCACAGAATTGCATACCCATTCTCATACTTCACACCACAGAGTACCATCTGCTTCGTAACTAAGACATTAGTTCAGGGACTGGACAGCATTGAACACCCACAAATCATTCACGCTCCCAAACATGGAGAAAAAGTCTCCTTAATTCACAGCTCTGTGCCTGTCCAGTTCCTAAATCCATCTGTAAGTCAGCAACTTAGTTTAGGAGTTGCTTCATCTACCCACAGATACTCTGGGAATTCCAAAATTATTCCCAGTTTCTTTAAGGCCTCAAAAGACTAAAATATCCACAATTTTAATCTACAAGGCATATACAAAATACATTGCTTGAGAAAACATTGTTCAGAAAGACTTAAAATACATCCCATCCTTTTTAAACTCCTGAAGTATTCACTTCACTAATATCCCAAAGGACTGAGTGGTGGGGACAAGGAGCAAAGATTTCAAATTGGTCACAAGAATCAAGGGAGTAAACAGAGTATTTTTCATACACGTGCCATTGTTATAAGCAGTGAAGCCAAATAAAATACTCAGATCTCTGAATGAAGGATCATTAGGACCGTACCTAAACAATCTGGCTGCAATTATTTTGTGTAGTTCCTTTGCCACCTTTCCAGCTATGCCCATGTTGCTTGCAATGAAGTCAAGATCATTAAAGTGATCTTTAAGCTGAACCCACAAGAGACTTAATGCCGCTCACATCTAAATTCAATGTTAGAGGACCCGAAATCATGAGAACTTAAATCCTTGTCTGCCACCTACATCTGTACATCTGCTCTTCCTGAGCGTATAAATTCATCAAATCACCACCAACAAGTTTTGCAGTGCCCCAGATCACACAGAGTCTTATCAAACATACCACATTCCGTGTTTTCTTCTACCTTCTACTGTTATCAGCTGCCAGTGAAAGGCATTCCCAGAGCACCACTGTGGATGGGGCTCCAAACCAGAGACCTGCTAGACCCTGCCAGAATATGCCTGTACCCAACAGCCTGATAATTAAAACATTTTTTCAAAAAGTCAAGGCTAATTGCAAGTTTTTCTGCTCTACCAAGTATAGGTTTGAATCGAAATCTCCCACATGCCCATATGTTCTCCCAATCTGCATCCTGACAGTTCTATTCCGAGTTTTAGGTATTTTGGGAGGGGAAGACCAAGGGTTCTTTGCAACCTCAGCATTCCTATGACACTGCTTTCTTATCAGCTTCAGAGAATTACATTTTAAAACCTTAAACATTTATGTGCAACCATGTATTTGGAGTGCAAGGCAATAAAGTGCACAGATCATCTTAACCCACAGCAGTGGGGTGATGAGGAAGACTTAAGCCAAACCAACCCTCACTGAGAAATAAACATGACATGGAAGCAAGATTATCCACATATGGAATGAGCAGCAATTCCAAGTTCCCGTTATTGACCTGTGAATTTGCTAAGACTTCAAGACACCTACACATTCAATAAATTGCCTCATCTCTAGAGCTGACCCTGGGAAGCACATACCCAGCTGAGCCAGAAGCCTTGCCTGCTCCTGCAGGATCTCTTCCTCAGACATGGACTGCAGCTTCTCCAGGTTCTCTTTGTGAATAGCTTGAGCTTCCTGCTCACTCTTTTGGCTCCCAAGACCCTCTCCCGTTATGAGACAAGGACGCTGAGAGATCAAAAAGTCACCACCTTTATCTATAAGAAGCAGCAGAGAAAGTAGATAGTGATCTGTGTCTACAGCATTATGAACAAATCTCAATTCAGTCATTAACAGGCTTGCACAATTTCTCCTTTTTTTTTTTCCTTGGTAGTAAAGTTAGAATAGGAATAAAGAGTTTAGTTTAGCTTCCAACAAAATTACAACATTTGTGCTTTCATCTCGCGTCACAACAAACATGTTGACATCATTTCCAGCTTGTTTCTTTGGGAGCTTGTGGAGGGATGGCAAGGGAAAGGAATTATGTTTCTTTAAAGCAAAGCAACAGCAAGGTAAACTGGAGCATAATTCACAATTGATGCATCAGAGCATTCTTCTAAGCTAGTGAATACTAAATTCTTTCTCTGCCCAAGAATGCCTGAACCCACACTCGTATGTTAGCTGAACCATGATCTAGTAAACACGCGCTGAGTAAGACAGAAAATTAAAATCATTAAGTAAACCAGCTTCCACAGTGATACAGGATCAATTCTAAACAAAGGCATGTTTGCTTCTAACAATGTTCTGTACTCACCTTTAAGGGTTAAACATATTAGAAGTTACAGCAAGGGGCATTTCTCCTATCCTGAACAAAACTGAGTCCCCTTTATCATCTGATCTAAATCCATTTTAAATGTTCATTTCATTTAACCATAGCACCAGGTAACATGCTCCTCTGGTCAGTGTGAGACCTTCCAGCCCTACTGTAACCCACCATACAAAGACCTGGCTTTGCAGCTTTACTGCTTATGTTTTCTTCATATGCTCCATATATTGACTTGGAGCATCCCTATGTCCCTAAACCAGCCAGCCCTGAAAGCATCAAATCCCTGTTCAAACAGCAGCAATGACTCTCAACATAACACCAGATTTTATGTAATTTTCACAGTTGTTTAGCATATTGAGCAGAAAAAGGTAAGACAGAGTGGCCTGGCAAAAGCTTCAGTAAGCTTCCCACCACCAGCAACTAAATTAAGGGTTACCGGGGACAAACATTGTTACTACAACAAATTAAGCTCCCCCTCTTCCCTTGCTTCTAGTGATCCTGCCACAAGTCTGGCTGAAGAGGCCAAGCCATTTAGTAACCTGTTGTGCTATTACATTTTAGAATCATTCATATTCAAGAGGATGACAGCTATAAGGCTGCTCTGTTTCTCTTTCAGATTTCTCACACAGAATTACACACGTCCAATGTAATAGGACATACAGTAAGCACAGTATAGCAACCTGGATGGTGGATTTGTGCACACACAGCACAGCACACCTGGCAGTTCTCTTACCAATTCTTCGACAGGGGGCAGGGCTGACACAAGTTTTAGCCAAATGGTGATAATCTTCAAATGACATCTGACCTCTATTTCAATGTGGAAAAGAAGGTGTCATGGTAAAACCCAGACACAGGGTGATCCTAAGCAAACTGCACTGCCCCAGAAAACACAAATCACAAAAAGCCTGGAGATGCTGGTAGCAGTTGAACTGGCTTCATCTTTCCTTGTCACGTTGCTGTCAGACAAGTAACTGCTGGAGGTGGCACTGACTCATCAGCACTGCCTCACAGCATTCCTTATGGAGCAAAGCCACAGCTTCATGGCAGCAGATCTGGTGACGGAAAACTGAGCTTTCAAACATTTAAGTAGGAGTGAGAAGCCACATCACAGTGGTCTCAAACGCTTCCAACACAGAACCACCTTCTTCCTAAAATTGTGGAAATCAGTGATGAAACAAGAAAAACTTTACATATAACAAACAGAAAGGAAAAGGAGGACAAGAACCTTGAAAAATAAATCTATTTCCCCTTGTGAAGCCAAAATTAAATCAGTGAGAAAGCTAACCCAATTTTTAGAATGTATCTCAGAATTTTCTCTTCAGAATTTTTACTTTGCATCTCAGACCATTTCAAATCATTGCCACAATACAGATATTCCAACTGACCTTGAGATTCCTAAACTGAGGACAATGCTAAGTTAAAATATGCTGCACTGATGTTATGGTTACTAAGACCATGTAAATACGGCTGGATAAGCAGAACCTTCTCCACCTACCACCACTGCTGCTGGGGAGAGGGGCCTCTCCCGCGGATCCCTCAGGATCCAAGGCATCCCGAGCAGTTGATCTTGCTTGCACGCACTCGGCAGCAGAGGGAGTCGTCGCTGCCTTTTCAGCAGCTCTTTTCGCTGCCATCTTCTGTGCAAAGATGCTTTTTTTTCCAGATCCCAGCTGCACCTGCAAACAGGGAAGCCACGTGTCCACTTTCCTCTCCAGAGTCTCCCTGCACACCTGCCACTAACAAATGCATAGATCTGATCCTAAAGACACCCTCAGATCAGACTTTGGGACATGATACAGGGAGGCTGCTGGCAGTCATCTGCCCTTTTCTGTGCATGTGTGACTATTCTTTAACACACAGTTTACTGCTACGACAGAGAGACAAAGACACGCATGTTTTTGGCACCTAGAGAAGGAAGATGATTAATTGTAAGTGAATTCAAGGACAGCAAATACAGCTAAAATGTCACCAAACACAACAGTTCCAGCTTTCCTACTGTTTGGAAGCTCTGCATAGCTGAATACCTTGGATTTCTGAGTATAAATGGGGCTGTACTTCACTGTGCTCACCACATGCTTGGAACAGGCTTCTTATAAGGTGATTAGTGAGCAGCAGGGTGAAGAGATTTACACAGTAAGAAGTGGGCAAGTGGTGCTAAAATAATCCACGCTAAATTACTGTGTTGCTTGCCTAGGTGATGGAAGGGCATGGCTCTGAACAGCCTTGCACAGGGGATGCACAGGAAATCCAAAGGAGACTAGGCAAAAAGTCTCTTGCATGTCCCCAGTCCAGAGAAGAAGCTTAAAAGGCAGTCTAAACATTTGGTAGCTGCTTTGTGTGCTTCTGCATCAGATAAACAAAACTGATAGTTTAAAAAGTATTACTCTTGCCTTTCAAAAAAAGCTGTCCTTCAACATAAGCCACCTCCTCAAAGCAACCACAGCTGTCAATCACATATCAATTCTCAGCATCTGACTCCCACTCAGCTAGCAGTCCTTGCTACTACAGCAACGACTGATAATAGCAACCACGGCTTCCAGTTTTACAGCCTCAGAAAAAAGTTATGTCAAAATCAAAAAAACCTGCAAAAGATAACCTGAGCAAACACACTGAAATGTTGTGCCAGGAGAAATCAAGTGCAACTTCAATAAGAACCTGGTGGACAAATTAACAAGAGATTACTCCTCAGAGAAAAACAAACAGAACAGGATCAATTCTATTACAGCACTGCAGATTCGATCCACCTTGGTGAAGTTAGTTAAAGAAGGCTAAACCAAGAAGATTCCAATCTACTTAACTGCAGGGTATGGAGTACCTACTTGATGTCAGCTTGGTAGAAGAACTCTCTCCTTCATTCAGGTGGCAATGCCACAGATATGCTGAGCCAGTTCATAATCTCCAGCATACCAAGTTGGTTATTTTCAGCCCTACCAAGCCCCACTAAGTATTAGGCTTTACTAGGAGAAAGCTTAATTGTGAATTAAGGCAGCATAAAACATCTGCTCCTAATCTTACCTCACTTTTTATCTCAGAGCGGTGAAATGTCCTTGGAAATGGGTCTCCCGTGGGCACTGGCATGGTCACTGCTACTGCACTTGTGTCTCGTTCCTGAAGAAAAAAGTTCAAACCCTGTAAAACCATTGCAACAGCCAGACAAGTCTGTATCATTCAGCTGAGAGCAGACTCAAAATCTCTCAGCTCTGCAGCTCACATCGTCATCAGGCTCAGAATACCTTGTCCTTATTTAGAGACAAAGGCAGGCTATTTTCCAAAAGACTGGGCTGCCAAACTCCATGCATCATTCAAAGAATCAGATAAAGGAAAATCTAGGCCAGTGCAAAGCAATGAGAACATCCCCATTAGAGTTCAGAAACTCACCCAAATCCACACTACAGCACATGCGTGCATGCAAGCAGTGTGACCTGTAGGCAGTCAAGGGCTGGGGAGCAGATCTGAACTTATATTTAACTGAGAGCAAAAATACACCCAAAGAGCTGTTTTCTTTCAAGGTGCTCCATGGCACTGGTCACAGGACACAGTGCTGCTTCATTACACTGTAGAAGTAAAAAGCAGCCACAGAGCCCTTCATCCCTGCTTAGCTCACAGCACTCAAAAAAACAAACACTAGATCATCACACAAAAAACAGACATACAATAATTTTGCTGAAGACTGCTGTAATGTGTCGATCCTGACTCTCCAGTCTTTCCTCTGGATCTTCATCCTCAAAGTGGACATTAGCACTTTTGATCTTGGACTTTTTTGGAGGAGCTGGAGTTAGAGCTGGGAGAGTATCAGGAAAACCTGAGGAGGGGAAGTAGTAAGAAGAAAAGAAAAGCAGTCAAGTTACTGCTATATAACCACTGTGCAATAGGCCTCCTAACAGCACCTTTTATTCCTCTGATGAGAAATAAAGAGAAGGAAGCAACAGGACAATTAAGGGTCCCCTGTCTCTAACTTAAAGTGTGTAGTGGGGAGAAACATGCTTGAAGATTTTATTATTTATGTATCAGCACAAGGTCTTTCCAAAGTGCTCCGTAAGCAGGAAAGGGTACTGAGGTCTGACTGCAAATATTAAGGAAAAAAGTGAGGCTGTACAAAAGCAAATATTGTCACCGCAGGTTGTGTTGAGGCACAGAAAAACACATTTCCACTGCAAACTGTTAAAAGTGAGGGATTTGTATGATCATGAACAAACGCCTTTCCACCTGCTATAAACAGATCATATTTCCTCTACCTGGAACAAAATACTGCAAGATTTATATTGTTGCTTTTAAAAAAGCACCTTGTGCTTCTAAAATCTAGCACATGACAAAAGTGTTACAGCTACTATTGATGGAGAAAACAAAAGCAAGCCAGATCTGCTGACTGAAAACTAGAGCTGCTAGGAGAAGTAAATCTCCAAGACACTGAGAACAGGGTCTGGATAGATGGGAAAATAAGCAGTGAATGTCCAAACAGTACAAATTACAGAAAGCACCTCTTGCTGGCAAGGTACCATAGATAGCTGATAAATGTGGACTAAGGCAACAAAGGTGGTTCTACTGGATGCTAGTAACACTGGACAAGCCAATTTTCCAATGCTAAGGAATAAATAAAACTGCCAGAAAGGCACAAGTGCAAGGGAAAAGCAACATTGGGTAGAGAGGGAGGTGAAAGGCAAGCAGTGAGGAACACTGAAAGGCACAGAGAACCTCAGTAATTCAAAGAAACAAATTTACCATCCAACATGACTACATCTTTGCTGTCCTGTAGTGGGCGTCTCTCAGCATCTGTGTTCCCTTCCTTCCCCTTCCTCTTGTCTGCTTTCTTCACAATCTTCACTGCAGGTGAAGCTCTGGCTGCCAGGAACTGGTTCTGAAAGCGCAGCAGATCAGCCTCGGACTCCCCGGGCTTTGGTCTGGACAACATCCTGCCTTCTCGCCCTGGCAGCCCTGCCACACGTGCTTTTCACACAGGACTCGAACACATGGAAAACTGGGAACAGAACCGGATTTCCTGGAGATAAGATGGGGACAGCATGAAAAAACTGCTCATTTCTGTCCCACTCTTATATTTCTGTACATACTACAGATCCCCTACTTCAGGATCACCCAATGACACAACCACTTGAACTAGAGTCCCACACAAACAAAACCCTGTTCCTGTTCTACATCACTGAACAAAAGGCGACTAGACAAGCCTACATGAGGTCTGCCAGCCAGCTAGGAGAAGAATGGCATCCAGCCAGCAAAAAGCCAGACAAAAAGTGCATCACTGCCAGAATGCCAACAACATGGCCTTGGATTTGCAAAGTCAGAGTAACATCTCGTCCGAGACAACCGATTTGACTTGCTTAATTATGAGTGCCAACCAACAGTCACTGAGGCACAGTAACACATAAACCTCCCCCTACAGCATACCATCTTCTCCACATCCCAGCATTAACATCCCTGGCAGGGTGCAGGAGCCTGTCCACATAGATTTGGATTATATACTCCATGACTGTTTGCTCTTCTTCTCACTTAGATCTCCCAAGTGAAAAATGTCTTTCCTCCTAATAGGGACCTCCTGTTTTCATTCTCTTTCATTGGCAGAAGCCATGCTGTTTCCAAGCACCATCATTCACTGCCCAGGCCAATTTGGGGTTGAGAAACAAGGGTGAGGTTTATACAGACTTCTACCTCTGTGCATGTGACAACCCACCAGGAAGGCAACCACTCCACCTCCCATCTACTAGGCAGGAAAATAATTGTGACTGTTGCTCAGAGCCTGGGACCTGCAATCCATTTCTCACAGGCAGCAAGTAAACTGTTTGCAAATAATATTTCATTGTACTCCTAGCATAAGCACACACCCACTTGCTGTTTATTTATGGAGCTCACTGCCACAACGGGGCTCCCACAGCCAGACTTCACTGGCTTGGCCCCTCTTTGGTATCCAGAAGGAGTGGAACACACATCCCAAGCCAAGTGTTCCCTGCCCTGTCACCACAGGCTTCCAAGCCCAAAAGAGGAGCAATGCCTGCATTAACAGGCACAGAACACACAGCTGGAAGCAAAGGCTGCTGCTAAGCTTTCTGCAAGAAGCCTCCTCCACACAGAGCTCTACCTAGACTTGTCCAAGTCTCTCCCTGGCAAAACACTTCATCAAGAAACACAGCACCTCTTCAAACTGCCTGCGTTCCTCTGGGGAGCTGTCGGCACAAGAAGACAACTAAGCAGCCATTGGTAACGAGGTTGCACGTTCTCCCACGAACCCTCTCCTCAAAGGCTCTGCTTCAAGACACCTGGGACCTGCACACTGAATGAATGCAGGGAAAACACTTTGCTGCCTCAGGGGACCTTCCCCCATGTCCCAGGGAAGCCATCACAGCACATCAGCAACGCTCCCTTGGCCGTCAGGAGGAGTCATTCCTACCCACCAGAGCTCAGGGAAAACAGGCAGGACAAACAACAAACTCCTTCAGGATCAGCACTAACCCCAGCACCCTGCAGCCTGCTTACCTCCAGCCTTGCAACTGGCTACTTAAAAGCCCACCATACTCCACCCGTTTGCCCAGAGGGACCACCAGCCAGCCAGCAGAAGCAACACACTGAGATATTGTCCTAGGAACACAGGTAAGGGAGCAGAAATGCTGTCCAAGGCCTGCGAGCACCTTTGCACTCCACAGCATAGTGACTGCTATGTGGACACACTATCATCTCCCTTGATAAATTCCAATATTGGTAGGCTTTTGAATTTCTTCTGGCTCATCTGCAGTTACAGTGCATTTTTATTCCACAGAAGCAGAGCCCAACACACAAAGGGAGACTTTTACATCACTGTAACACCTATAAACTAGACAGTCAAAAGATAAAATATGTATGTGTTGACATCTGCTGCTGTCATTTCTGAGCCCTGGGGAAGGTCTTTTTACCCATTCTCAAGTCTACAACTTTGCATTATTTTGATAAAATTATTAGATTTGGGCGAAAGAGGAACACAAGGTCCTGCTGACACAATTAGTGCCTCAAATTAACCTCTTTCTTCAGACCTTGTTGGTTGTGGTAAGAATTTAAAAGGAGAAACAGAGAGTCAAATTTCAGTCTCTCCTGGGCAGCCCAGTAACCAGTGGAAAAGTACAATTTCCTCAAGTACAATTTCCTCACTTGAGATGAGCAGGCAATGAAAGCCTCGCTCAGGATTATCGTCTCCTTTGGAAAATGGTGACGTGCATTCTCTGCTCCGTCACAAAAATGCTTTCTGCACACAATGCTGTATTGGCCAAATCTTCTTGACACTCTTAGTTGCTACAGAGAAGGCAGACACTGGAAAGACACTCCCGCCAGAAGAAATACCCCAGTTACAAGAGTCAACAGTTAAAAGTTCTCCTCCAAGAGGCTCCACATCTCATGCTGGTCGCATAAGACTCAGTGGCTGTGGCTCTGCCTGTCGGGCACACACCGTGTGCACGCACACAGCACCTTGCCAGCAGAAACGCTGCTGTCCCAGCCTGTCTCCAGAATAGCACAAAATAATCAGTAACAAGCAGCTATAAGAACTGATGCGTCCCAGCGTTCCCACCGCGTTCACAGCCCTCTTGAATTTTCACAAAAGCCTCTGAATCACGCCTTAAGCAGGAGACGGAGACTCGGCCTGGCGAGGCCTGTCTGGCGGGGGTAGGGAGAGAGGGAGGCAGTCAGCGGCACAGATCCTGCAGCATCCCCGCGTCACGGCCACCGGACCGGGAGCTGCGCGGCGCCTGTAGCCGCGCTCCTCCTTAAACCAGGGTAAAGGCGAAATGCTGGGCCCCTGCCGGCTACACGGAGTGAGCCCAGCCCGGGCCCGG
>VZTR01020459.1:2812-16366 GCA_013400775.1 Chaetops frenatus | reverse complement strand
GGTACCATGAAGATTCTGCAATACCAGCTGCCTTTCATTTCCTTGGATATTTCAGAAGGATAAAGAATGGATGGAAATCATGGATGTTCATGAACAATTTACAAAATTCTTTACATCAATTGTTGTAGTGGTATAAATATTGTATAAATTGTCTAAATATATATAAATACATACAAACACACACACACACACACACACACACACACACACANTTGCTATTCTACTACAGTATTACCCATATTATTGAACTCTCAGGGAGTTTAAAATACAAGCCTCCCAAAGATGTTACTGTTAGAAGAATACAAAATTCTGAACACTGGCATGCTGAGCTGCAACGCCTTGTTCCCTGTTTTTAGGGTATGCCTAATGAATTAATACAGATGTTTCAGTTGCAGCTGCTTCCCTTTCCTAATCTCTTTTGCCAAAATTAAATGCTTTTGAACAAAGCATTCCTGCCTCTGTTGGATTTAAAGGTAACCTATCCATTTTGTTTGCTTTAGTGTGGAAGCTTTCAGGTCCAGAGATCATAACTGGATGGTACCATGAAGATTCTGCAATACCAGCTGCCTTTCATTTNATTGAAGTCAGTGGTCATGCTTTGATTTTCACTGAAGCCCTGCTTGAAATTGCTACAGAGTGTGTAGGGGGTTAGATTTGTAATAGGATAAGTGGGTTATCACAAAAATAGCTGAGGTAGCTGTATCTTCTGTTTCTGTAAGATCCTTTGGCATACTAGTAAAAAGAGCTTTAGGCCAGTTCCATCATAGTAATTTATTTTATCAAAGTCTCTGAGTCAGCATGTGCAAACAGTAATTAGGTTAGATCCTTTGCCCAAGACTAACAATAAAAAAAAAGCTAATGATAGAGAAGAATTTCTTAACTGTAATAAATAAATAAATAGGTAACAGAGTGGCAGAGTAACTTAAGCATCGCCAAAAAGCCCCCAAATTGCTGTTAGGATTCTTGAGCCAGTCTTGCAGTCCCCAGTTAATCGAGCAGAAAATGAGTACCCAGCAAACAGCCAAAGGCTCCTCTCAGGATGATATCAGAGGGCTGACTACTTTAATTCAGGAAGTCAGTTAGACTTCAGCTGGGTTTTTGAATGCCTCCTGCTCAGCAACTCATCCTTTGTGACTTTTTTCTATTCACTGAAGATGCTCATCCTAGAGCTTTGGAGTAGGTATCAATACAGATTGAAGTCTTTAGATCTTGATCATAATTTTGCATATAAATTGTGCCATTGCATGCACCGGAACTTTCAGCCTGTTTGTAATAGGGTTTTTTAACTGCTTGCACATCCTGGATCAGAATTTAATCAATAAAAATCATTACAAATTCAACAGTACAGAGCCAGTTTAGACAAACTAAAGATCTGGCGGGTAGCACTTTGGGAGCTAGGCAAAAATTGTGGATCAAGAGAATTCTGGGCTTCCTTGAACATTTATAACTACCATATGAGCTCTTATATGCAGTTCAGGCTTTTCCAATTATTTTCAAGTAGGAAGTGATAATGGATATTTTCTTGTCAGCAAAAAACTATCATTATCAGAGTCAAATGCTGCTAAACACAGGGGTTTTTGTTCTTTATCCTTTGTGAAAGCTGGTAGCTTAAAAGAACAAAACTCTGAAAAGTCACATAGATTTATGCTGTACTAGGCTCCACTACAGTGCCAAATAAGATAAAGAAATGCACCGTTAAAAACAGCTTCATGATGACAACTTTTGGCATTCACTTGATACAGGTGTAAAGGCTTTCCAAGATAAAGTACAATAAAAAGTCAGATTTAATAAAATTCAATAGCTAAATTACATACTAGGATACTACTTGACTTTCTGTCAATTTCATAAGCTCAGAGGTTTTTAATAGAGCCCTTTTCCATAGCATCAACACACAGATTACATATAACACAGGCCTTTCTAATTATATTAGTCTAATGAGAACAGTAATAAAATTTGATATAGCTGATAGCAAAGGTACCTCTAGAGTACAATAGAAATTACACCTTCAGCTCTTGAAGAAAACCAGAATAAAATAAAGGACTGGCAAAAAAAGAAAAAAAAAAAAAAAAGACAACTCAAAAGTTTAATAGAGTGAACTTCAAGCATTTATCCGATCAGGTAAGAAACAGGTATGAGAACTCAAATTACTTCAGGGTTAGATTTACCAAAACAGAAAGTATTTTGTGTTGCTCCAGGAAAGTAACAAGGGGCAAAGAGGGGAAGAAAATAGTATCTCAATGCAGATTTCTTTTTTAGCCATCCCCTCTTTCTAGTCAAAAAACAAATTTTGTCAACTTTGTAGGCAGTTCCTTCTCACAGTGAAAATCAAGTGAGAAAAATAATTTTAAAAAAACCCTCACTCTCAGGGCCCTTTTTCTCCATGTTTGTACTTATATTAGGGAGAGCTAACAGTTAACCATCAGAAGCTGCTGTGAGCTAGTTACATGCTAAGCAAGAGAGGTGCATTGTGAAAGATCTCTTTGATCTTACTGCCAGGAGTTCAGAATCATTCTGTTGAGCAAAAACTATGTATGAAGAAAAAACAGACATTATTTTCAACTGATGACTCTAAGTTGAAGTGAATATCTTGGAAAACAGGCAAGCCAAATTACAAAACATGGCTAGGGAGTGAGGAAGGGGGAGAAGCTCCTAAACATAGTCTGATATAAAATACTCCTAGGAATTATTTTTTTCAAACCAGCAGGACTTTGCAGTTGCCGCATACAAGAGCCACCAAATATTTGTTCTGGATGAGTTTAGCTGCTTTTTGAAAGATAAGAATGATATTTTTTCTCACTCTAAAAAGGTAGAAATTAGTCTTGTTTTAGAAGGCAGCACTGGTTATTTTTCTCTTTTCTCTCTTGCATGATTTGCAGTTGTACAAAGAAAATGTTTCTGTGAAAAAATAAAGCATGATGAATGGGGGAAGAAACATATATTATTTGACAATGCATTTCTAGCAGGCAGGTACTTCACCAAATACATGTTCTTAAATAATAAAATACTCTATTAGCCTTAAGATTTAGAAGTACTTGAAAGTCTCCATTAACCTGTTTTTATTTCAGGCAGACTGGACCTTACTGTTTTTCAGCTTGGTAACACAGCATAACAGCACTGCTTACCAACATACTTAAAAATAAGAATACATTTCATATGTTTTATGTACATATAAGGCCAAGAAAATTCCCAAAGAACAGTATCAATTTTGCTGGTTTTGACGTGTTAAAGGGAACTTATTTCTAAATTTGTGGCAGTAGACTGCAGTGAGAAATCTGGTTTTCCTCCTCTTTATAGAAGCTGACTTCTCAGCTGTGGCTGAAACAACTCTGACTTCAGTGACTCATCCCTGAGCAGGTAGGGAACATAATCTTACCATTCCTGAAGCAATGTTTTGCTTTCTGAAACAACATAAGCATCTCATATCTCTGAAGGGTTTTAAAAGATCTTGTCAGAGATTCTATACAGTTTTTCATACAATACTCTCCCCTAAGCCCTATTTTGTCCTTGCATTTTTTTCAGGATACATTTCTAAAATCTTAGACATTTATGGCAAAATATGTACTTTACATTTTTGAGTGTCCGAAGACAAAGGCCCTTCTCTTGCATACAGTTATGAATGGGGTTTGTGTATGGAGAAACCTACTCCCTCAATTTAATTTCTCAGGCTAAAAATACAATTTAGTTAGTTCTTAATTTAATTCTCTGGCAAAAGAAGTATCCACATTCTAATAAAAAGCCAAATCTTCTACCTTTTCTCTTACCTTGCACTCCTCTAAGACAAGCATTTAAGCAGCTTATAAACTATTCCTTACTGTTTTTCTTTTCTTAAAGAAATGCAAATATAGTATTTCATTTAAAAAGCAATCAACTCATATAACTTCACCTGTGCAAACCATATGTATGCAGTGCAAAACAGACAGTTAGCCTCCCTCTAAACATAGTAGTAAGAAAAAATACTATCTTTGTGGTTTGTACAAGGATCTCTAGCTCCCCAGGTGATCCTATATAGTCATGAATCTTCTCTCTGCCTAAATATCATGAAGAAAGTTAACACAACTGTGAAAGCTCTTCCATGCAAATCTCAGATACAAATCAGATCACTTCTCACACTGTCTTTTTTACCAGCTTTCTCTTAAGCCTTCTTTCTGACATTTTTCTTTACAGGTTTCTTGTTTCTTTTGAGTCCTACCTTGCTTTCAGCAATAGCTTCCTTTTAAGTGTTTACCAAAATTGCTTCTCTGCACATAATGCAATTGCTATGGTTTCTGACCTATCTGAACACTTACAGATTTATATGAATGGGCTCTCATGACCAGGATATGAACAACCTCTCACCAGTCTCAGTATTTACCCTAACTTGCACAATTTTAATACACAATCTCAGGAAAATTATGTAAGATCCACTTAAGGAGGGGTATTTCACACATAAGGAGGGGTATTTCAATCTATTGTTTCAGGCATCTGAAAGATGATTTGGTCATGGTGACACCTTGCATGGCTCCTTTCTCTGGGCCTGTCTTTAGTTTTTCTGAGTCTTCCCATTTTAAAATCAAGGAAGCATAGTGAACCAAATATATTTTCAAACCAACAGGACTATCACTTGTTGCAAATCACTCCTGCTCAGTTTACACAAGAAGATCTCATGGTTTTATTCAATTTGCTACTGGAAATTCTGCTGCAAAATCACCACAAAGAAATCTTTATTTGTAATCTGATTTTATATTCTGAACTCTCGGTCTCATCAGATTTTGTTACCAAAGTATATGCAGCTTTTCTGGTGATCAATATGAAATATGAGAATAGCCTCTAGGAACAACAAGGATGGGTTGTCAAGAGACAAGCCAGCAAAGATTAGTGTGAAAAATCATTATTTCACTTTAAAGATCAGTTTTTAAATGGGTTTTGTTTCTAATAGCCATGCCTAGTTATTTTCCTTCAATTAGTAACTGTAGAAACTTCAGTTTGAAATTTTAAGAAAATCATATTACAAAGCAATTTAATAATGGTTATTGCGACTTACGTCTTTCATGTGTGCAATTATGCCAATTCACCATGCAGTTTTGCCTATATTTCCTTTACTTGGTTAAAATAACTGCTAGAGGAATTAATTTATATATTGACATCTGTTGCTCCTGTTATTTACATTTTTAAAATCAAATGTACACAAGGTATACAACATTTATAAATGTTATACAACATTTTGCTGTTACTGATTTCATATAATTTGCTGGCAATACTAAACTGGGAGGAACTGTTGACTTCCTGGAAGGCAGGAAGGTCCTGCAGAGAGATCTCAATATATTAGAAAGATGGACAATCACCAACTGTACGTAGTTTAACAAGGGAAAATTTTGGATTCTGCACCTGGGACAGGGCAACCCTGGATGTACAGACAGACTGGGCAATGAGATGCTGGGGAGCATTGCCACAGAAAGGGACCTGGGGGTCCTGGTTGACAGCAAGTCAAGTCAGCAGTGCCCTGGCAGCCAGGAGGGCCAGCCCTGTCCTGGGGGGCATCAGGCACAGCATCACCAGCCAGGCAAGGGAGGGAATTGTCCTGCTCTGCTCTGCACTGGGGCAGCCTCACCTCGAGTGCTGGGGGCAGTTTTGGGTGCCACAGTATAAAAAAGACATTAAACTGTTAGAGACTGTGCAAAGGAGGGCAACAAAGGTGGTGAAGGGCCTTGAGGTGAAGCTGCATGAGGAGTGGCTGAGATCTCCTGGTGTGTTCACCCTGGAGGAGACTGAGGGGGAACCTCACTGCACTTACAACTTCTTGGGAGGGGAAGGAGAGGGACAGACCCCGATTTCTTCAGTCTCATGACCAGTGACAGGATTCAAGGAAAATGGCATGAAACTGAGTCAGAAGAGGTTTAGGTTGGTTGTCAGTTTTTCATTCAGAGGGTGACTGGGCACTGGAACAGGGTCCCCAGAGGAGTGGTCACAGAACCAAGCCTGTCTGAGTTCAAGAAGCATTTGGATGACACTCTCAGGCACATGGTGTTACGCTAGGGGTGTCCTGCGCCAGACCAGGAGTGGGGCTGGACTATCCTGATGGGTCCCTTTCAACTCAACACATTCTATGATTCAACTTTTTCCTCAATTCTTGGCAAAGGATGCAAATACACGACTAAGAATGAACAAGGAATCAAGAATACAGACTAGGATATTTGCCAGTATTGGTCTCATTTACAAAACTCATGACTCTTGAAATAAGTTTTCTACTATACGTTTTTCAGTTTCAAAGGGAAAAAAGCATCTTTTCTTTTGGAGATGATCAGCTTTTTCTGACTTCTGTGATGTTGACGATGTAACATGCCCATTCTAGAGATATCTAACTTTGCCTCTAAAATCTGCTGTGGGTGACAAATGAAAATTAGATAAAGAAGCTGAAGTTCAGTATTGCAGTTGTTGACGTATTTTTGTGGGCACTTTTTCTCACTATTTTTACTTATACTGTTTCTTTCAGTTATTTTAGTTATTTTCAGTGTTATCCCTAAAATGTTTTTATCTTTTATCCTTAAAAGCATTTTTACATATCTGATATATATCATGATTTTTTCTTTCTTGGATAAGGAAACACTGACATTTTGTGGGTTTTCCTCTCCTATGAAAAAAATATTCTGAAGCTATATAACATTTCAAAAATGGTATTTCTACTTGCTGGAACTTTGGAACTTACTTTAGTTTTACATTTGAGTAAAAAAATGTTTTCCATTCCTGTTTCTCTGTAAAAAGCAAAGCAAAGTACTGCACAGACATCCAAGAACTAAAATCTCATATCCTAACAGAGCCAATGTTCAGGATGATTCAAACCCAACTACTAATTTCGTCACAGCTCTACAGTATGAATCACAGAAATAAGAAAATTCTCAGTAGGTGATCACTGAATTATTACTGGAAGTGGTGATAAGTGCATACATATTGCCTTGGAAAGTACCAAGATAAAATCTATGTCATAGAGAGTACAGAATCTAAAGTAGGGGGAGAGTATTATGAGCGCCTTTGAATATCACATTTTCAAATTAATTTAAAATAAAAAATATTTCTGATAAACATTTTGTGCCCTTTTTCAGTTAACTGCTCAAAAATGACACATCTTGCCACAATAAAGCAAGATTGCTGCATTTTTAAATATATTAACACAAAGGAATGTACTGTAGGTCTTTCTTTCTATTTTTAGCTTACATTTTGGAACTGAGAATGAAAAGGCTGGGCTAGATCTGTATTTCTCCGGAGTCCATAAATTTCAATCTTTGCTGTGTCTGTAAGTAGCTTGAAAATCAAGATTCCTGAAACACAAGATTGATAACTACCTGCCCTCTTGTGTTTTGCTTTTAAGCTGTACAACTAAATACTTGTTGTGTTTCTACTTCAACCCGAAAATGCCTACATGGGTAACCAGGGTAGTGAGCTCTTGGATATTCCTTACTGGTTTTTTACCTTCTGTACAAAAGCCCAGTATTTCCTGGGCTTATAATGGCAACAGGCACTACTTACAGTATGACAGCTGGTGAACAAATCACAGTTACCACATAAAGCTCAGGTCCAGGATTTTGTGTTCATTGCACAAAGTAAACAACATTTATTGCTGAAAAACTCCAACCTCAAGTCAAGCATGTTGTGTTATTGCATATTTCATTATAACCTGTAATATTAGACTATGCTCAACATGCTCACCTGATCACTGGTTTTCTGAGGGAGGAAACAAGGGGTTTTGTATTTGAATGAGGGCAGTTGCTGGGGAGGAAGTTGAAGCAAGAATTTCAGCTGAAATGGGGCTAAGATGATTCATGATCCAACACTTTTCCTCCATGGAGTACAAGTATCTTATCCTATTTCCACAAAGTTTGAACTGTCAGAGACAGCAGTGCCCATTGGGACTCTGCCATGGTGGAATGCTTTGGTATCCAGCCATCAGAAGGAGAGGGGAAACTATAACTATTGGAATGGAGGGAGATACTTAACCCTAACAGCCACAGCTAACTACTCACACATGCAAAACACCCAAACAAGGAGTGGTACTCAGGAAATGTAGTAAATAATACAAGGCAATGGGCCAACCGTTTCTGAGGTTTGATTTGGGACTTCTTTTTACATAAGAGGAGTAGTCCACTTTCCATGTTAACAAGTAAACCTCAAGCCTTTTTTACTTTTTCCTGTGTTGCTTCATCGTCATGCAGCTACCTTTAGCAGCCCTGACCATTATCAGTACAGATAGTACAGATATTTGTGTGTGACAGCAGTGTTAGCACGGAAAACAAGTAGGATTCTAAGTGGTCTATTTTTGTTTCTGAAATCTTTTATTTCTGGAACAGCTACAAATCCTATTAAAATGATTTGGCTGCCTTTCACTCTCTATAATAATCTGACTGGCTAACCAGTGACTTTGTGTTAGCTGTCACCTGTCTTCTGGACCATACTAGTAACAGCAATTAACACAGCAGGAAATTCAAATATTTCTACAAGGCAAGTAATCATTGCAAGGTAACTGCTCTCTTTGACCAGAGTGAATAATGACTCCCAATACCTGTAGAAGTTTCTATTCTTTAGCACTGGAAAACAGAATAAAAGAAATGTCTTTTTAACCCTATTAGTTTCTGTTAAGCGTCTGTTAGAGGACTGGACAATAAGAAACAACTAAGGAGAGCTAAGGAGAGATCAATATTTTCTTCCATGGATATTCTGTATTCATAGAGATGGGTTCTGTTTGATTGATGTGTTGGCAAAATGAGATAAAAACAACTTCAACTGGGGGGAAAAAAGAGCCTAATGAGGGCTGAATTCCATATAAAAGAAGAATGTGAGACTAATACCAAATCAAAAAACAGTACCCTAACAGCTCCTCTGACCTCGTAGTTATACAGTTGTGTCATGAAATTTTGTGTTCATGAAGAAGTGAAGTGGAAAGAGAATGGCTTCTTCCGTAAAGCTGACTCACAATGTAAAATAATTGCATCAAAACACAAGAATCATAGAATGAGATTACCATTTGTTCTCCAATTTACAAACTAACCAGCTTTATTTGTGCTTTATTTATTTCTTTGTGCTTGTAAGAGTGTTGCAGAGCTGATCACAAGAATCCACGCAGTAGTATTGGGACAATGCAAGAGTATGCAGTAGCAGCAAGTCAATCTAGCACCTGATGCCTTCAGAATGTAGTCCCTCCAAAAATAGATATATTTTCATAAACATTAAAGCACATACAGAATGCTTCTTTCCTATTCCACATCAAGTTCTATATGCTTCTCAGCCACAGATACTCATCTCACCTAATGTTAAACAGAGAAGCTACACCTGAAGGAAGCAGAGGGGTACCAGGAGCATTCACAGAGACATAGAAGAATGAAGCTTAACAATGGTATGAGAGATAAATTAGGCTGTACAGTCCAGTATATATAAAGGCTGTATATATAGATGCACTGAGGCATAAAAATCATGAGCAGAGTGAGAGCCTGATCTATAGCTGTGCATGTAGGCTCAAGTGCTCTTGGTAGCAAAGAATCAAGGTGTAATATTTAGGCTTAGCATCATAGTACGTTTTCTTGTCTTTTGTCTCTTGGTAGTGATGAAGTGGCAGGACCAGTTATAATGCCTCTATTCCTGCCACCCACACAGGCTTACATTCTCTCTTCCATGAGTTTTCAGCTGTGGGCTCTCTAGCATCACATATATTTTCCCAGTATATGACAGAAATTACAGAAAAAACAAGCCACTCATAAGGGTTCATCCCTTATCATGGAGCCCAGCATAGTGTTTCATTCTCCCTTGCTAGTAACTGTTAGAAAACACAGCAAATTCTGAAGAACACCTAAATTAGACTATCACCTGAAACCACTGCCATAGCACAGAGTAGAAAGTTTGCTTTAAAGAGTATCTGTTTATGCGATTGACTTTTCCTCAAAGCTTTGTACTTAGGTAAATGCTCTTTTCCTCCTCTAAGTTAGTACCTCTCAGTGAAACATCCCAGTTTGCAGCTCATGTTACCATTAATGACCCGGTAAACATTGCAATCACTCACTACTGACACACCACCACCTCTGTCAGGCAATGCTGGCCCACAGGGTATCATCTTCCTCATGCCACAGTATGAAACATTAAGAAAAATGGAGGAAATATTTCAAGATTCAAATCCTTTGTTGATCATTCTCATAGTAAAATGCATCATTATATATAGAGAAGAGACAGCTCTTCTTGTTCATCATGCCCTCCTTGGCTGATGAACACCCACAGGACTTTATGAAGGATACAAAGCACTGTGCATCCTAAAATGTGAACTTCCTATCCTGCCTGGAGAGCATGGCGTCATTAATCTCAACAATTCAATCCACTCACCTGAGGATACATCTGGTCATGACTTCTAGATAAACTCTGGGAGGTCAATTCCCAACTGTAGCAGTGCAATTTATTTACATATAGATGATGAAAAATCAGCTCAAAAATTTTGTAGAAGACAATAAATCATATAAACAGATACTGCATTCTGCCACAAACAAAAACACCTCAAGAAAAATCAGTACAATATACTTTAAAAAGAAATCATCTGAAAAGCACAAGATCCAGTCACTTAAGCTATACTCTGTTCTCACATACCAGAATTTATACCCTTATTTTGAGAGACAGCCAATAGAGATGGAGAGGATTACAAATATTTGTTCTGGTCTCAATATTAAGGCCCAGGTTTAGAAACCTGGAGATCCAAGTTCTGTTTCTGTCTGGCTTTAGACAAACATTTTGGGAAGTTCACACATTAGCTACATTGCAGCTGTCTTTGCAGTTTAGTGGGAAAAATTTAGGGGCTTCAGTTTTCTGTTGATTTTACAGGAGTCTTTTGAAGGTCAAATAATTCATCTGAGTGGGATGCTAAGTCCTAAAGCTATTGGGTATCTTATAATCTCATTTTATCATGCTTCAGTTTCTTGATATTTCAGAGAAAAATATCTTGATATTTGGGAAAAAATAGGATATTTTCCCCTTATACAAGAACTGAAGGAAGTTAAAATAACTGATATTCATAAAATATTACCCTGAATACTGCTAACTCAAACCAGACTTCTGAATGTGTGGAGATGGACTAACAGAAAAACAAGAAAGCATTGCTCTATTTGTCCTTGAACATTAACAACTTCCTAAGTGACAAAACAAGAGAGAGATATACAATCCTTGTTCACCATGCTGGAAGACCATCACACACAGAATTCTCTCAGGCCCTATCCCCAATAATGACCAGTTTTCTTGCAGCTTCCATCAAGAAGAAGATTAGCTTATGTCCCAGGATAGAAGGAACCTCAAAAGATAATTTGGTCCAATCTTTCATGAGAAATGGAGTTTAAATCAGAATCTAGCATTCTGTCCAAATGAAAGCACTCTGTCCTTTAAAGTACCCAGTGAGGGAACTCTGCTACCTCCCCGGGGAGGTTGTTCCAGTGTATGACTGTTTTTACTCTGAAAAGTTTCTTACAAAAATACCTTATGTCAGGATGAAATCCCTCCCAATGCAGTTTGTACTCATTTCCCTTTGTCCTCTCCATGTGGCTTTTTTTTTTAAACTGCTCTGTATCTTCTAATGCCCATGCTGGTATTTAGAACCATACAATTTAAAACTCTGAAAAGTTAGATATTTATGTTTGTGCTCAGATGAAACTTGAACTTCTAACAAAACATGGTTCCAAATCTTCCCAAAGTAGCAACAACAGGAATTCAAAACATTAAAATTCACATTCCATTAATAACAAAATACTAATGAAAGAGGAAATACAACAAAGTCATGTAAAATTTCAACTTAAGGCACTTGTTGTTTTACAGCACATTCCTGTACATCGACAATACAATTTCTTTCTAAAGTGCCAAGGAGATCTTTAGAGATTTATCAATGAAGAATGGGTGAATTTTGTTTTACTTTCTTTTCCAACCTTTCATTCTAAACACATAACCATGTTTAAGAGAAGAAAATGTAGGTAATGGAATCAAGCGTAATGTGGCATCATACTGAAATGTAAGAGGGCAAACAGAAATATTTAAAACTTTCTTCTAGCTCTTGATAGATTACATAAACATAATTTCTTGGAACAATCTTCATGTTATTTGAATACTGAATACATGTCCCATAAAGCTTTTATGTAAAATCCTTCCCTGCATATATAGAAATTAATCTTATCACATTTCAGCTGGTTATGCACTGTTCCATGAGCACACTATATTTTCAATTGCATAATCCATTTTTATTTTCTTTTTTGTTTGTCACCTTACCACTGGAAAGATGGTTTCCTGGAAGTTGTTTCATTTCACATCTACCAATACCAAGCCTTCATTCAATACAATACTATAAAAATTATGGATAAACAATTGCATTTACCTGAGGCCAGTGAACAGGTACAGGAGACAGAAAGGCAAATGGATTCATCATATCTTCTGCTACAAGGTTGTAAAAGAATTCTTGATGAGAATAAGGAAGCTCAAAACAAGCAATAAGGAGGAAATACTTTTTTTGTGCGGGAGGAAATTTTTTGTGTGCAGATATATTTCATATAATGCCATTCATATTTGAGTAAATAAACTTGAAATGTGTATGTCTTCTTCATAACCTATCTTCTCACAAAAGAGTACGGTGTTAGCCTCTTTTTGTCAGCCACTTTGAGATGATGCACTGATGGATTTTTTTTTAAGAATTTTCCTCTTTAATTCTGAATTATTACCTTCCAATCAATATATACATTCACAACATGCTAATATAATCAAGCATTAAAAATGGTCTCTGCAAACATAGCACAATCTTCCTGTCATGCATGTTTGTTTGAAATACAAGAGAAAAACCACTGAAATAAGAATTCTGACAGATCTTAGGTGCACTGAGATCTTACTGAAACAGACAGATCTCAGATCTGAAATGTCATACACAATTACCTCAGAGACCTTGGTTCTGAATCTCCAAATATCTCCAGCATTATACAAGGTCTCATCTTCCTGCTGACAACTTTCAGAATCTGATTTCAAGGGAGTATAAATTATCCTTCAGAAGTACTGAATAAGATGAAAGTAGTAACTTAACAAGGAGGTAAACAAAAAGCCCTACCATCTATTCTCACAAATTAAGAACCGGCATGCACACTATTATGAAACAAACAGAAACAGAATGCTTCACTATGCAGGCTAACTAAAGATTTCCAGACTATTTTTTATTCAGTACATTGTCCCAGACCTTGTGGCAGAAACAGGCTTGGAACAGAGAATATCTCTGTGAAAGCCATGAAGCAGTGTCTGTGAGAAAACCTCACAGATTGAACCAAAACAATTCCATGTTCTCAGGACCAGTTTGTGTCAACACAAAAGCAAGAATGTAAAAATACTTTTTTGCCTCTCTGATTGAACTGGAGTCTATCTGTGTCGTGTTGAACTCAACAGCCACAAGACGTCAGGACAAAACACTGCTCTAACTGACAATGGAGCTGCCTGAGAGCCAGATTTGTAGTCTTTTCCATTTTTTATGCAAAGGACTTTAAGAACCATGTTCTTATTCTCAGTTGCTATTCGTCTTCTAATACGTAATTATATTTG
>VZTR01020458.1:19774-49262 GCA_013400775.1 Chaetops frenatus | reverse complement strand
TGTGATGGGAATACCCCAGAGCTGGCAACGTAAGCATATCCAGTGTGGACTATGAAAGTATCTCCTTCGACTAGGGTGTCTAGAAAGTCTTGTGCAGGGAGCAAGGAAGGAAGTTTCAAACTGTCATCCAGTCTCATTAAATTTGAGAGGATGTCTGAGAGAGCAACACTACATGCTTGCCCTTCTTTTATACTCTTCCCAAGCATACACTTTCAGCAGACAAGTAGCCTTCATGGGCCTCTGGTTGAACTTGGTACGGCCACTCACATCCCCAGGAGGGGATGCCAGCTGTGGGAAGGTCTGCTGGGCAGCCCCCTGGTGCTCCACCTCCCTGGTTCCCCAGCCCCTCACCCTGCAGCTCCTTGAGTTCCCTGTTGGCTTGGGTTTCATTTGAAAAGATCTCAGCTTTAGAGAGGCATGGTATGCAGGCCCATGTCCTTCCAGCATGGTGCCAGGACAAAGAGAGAGACTCTACAGGAGTGGGTCTGTGAAGCACATCACAAAGAAGCTGTAGTACAGACACAGCTGCAGAAGCTATGCAAATGCTGCCAATAAGAGAAAGATCAGATCCTGGTTCCTAAAATTACTTGCTTTCAGTTAATGTCAAACATATTGCCAAAGCATCTTACACAATTTCAATTATGCAGTAAAAGAATCTGCATTGTGAAGTTAAAGTTTAATTATATTATCATTTCCTCTGAGGAATGTTTGTGGTTTAATCACTGTTTACATTTATTATCTTTTGGTTTACATTTTTTTCCCAGAATAATAGATCATAAGATACACTGCATCAAGATTTCACATCAAGGCACGATACTAGTTTAACATTATGTGGTAACTCTTTAAAAACCAAACAATGGTCAATCTCATGCCACTGAAATAACTCTCTGTTCCAAATCCATGTCCCTGGAAATGACAGAATGTCCTGATACTGATGTGGCCTGTCAAATCACTGAACAAGGGCTGGGGTTGGCTCTCCTGCTGGTGCAACACTAATGACTCCATGCAGCTGTGCCAAGAGGGATTTTGGCCCTCCAAAAAACTGTTCACAGGATGTTCATTGTTCGATCATATGGAACATGCACATGCTGTGGACATGTAATGTCCTTCAACTAATCCACCTCAGAAAAATGACTTCAGGAGGTTGGATATACATGGAAAGGATATATAAGGAAACTAAACTCTATGTTAACCCTATGATTGTGGTCCCAAGTGGCTGCAGGACCCTGCAGGGTAACCAGTAATTTCCACCACAAACCAGCCATGTAATTGCAGTCTAACTGCAGAGCTAATGCTAATCTCACAGCAGTTCAATTGTGCTCTAAATCCTGATCATGTTGTCAGACACAAGGTGCCTTCCCAGACTATCCAAAGGTCAGCCCTGACCTGTAAATGTTGGAGTACATATGGCAGGCACTTGCACACACTGGCATTCATGCATAAAGAAGGAGTAGTCAGCAGGAAATGGATCACCAGATAGGAGAGTCCTGCATTATCAGATCAAGATTTGGTTTTTACAGATTTATCAATAATATCATTTTAGTAACTGTAGAAAAAGAATTGAAAGTATAGTGCAAAATCTGTGTAGTCACAACACTTCACAATTTCCAAATGGTGAGCAAAGATGATAAAAGAGAGGGAGAGAATGAAGATACTTCTTTCACTCCTTCCTACCTAGCTTATTTCAGAAAGACTTTTGACCACATTTGATTTCAGATTACCACATAGGTAGGACAAAAGCTACTCAAGATACATTCAGACTATGTGAACATCAGATTTCTCTTGGAGAAAATGTGTGTCATCTGGTGCACTCTCTTCTGTTCTTCAAGCAGAGAAGAAAAATGCTGTGCAGTCAGGGAAAATGTATTATCATAAAATAGTACACATACTGTACTATACTGGAATATAATACATAACACAACAAAGATAAATATGTGTATATATTCATTAATATGCATGAACACAAAAGTACACATAAGTCTCTTCTTCTGTACTTTACCCTGTCCCATACCAACAAAAACATACATGAACATTTCTTGAGCTTTAGTACACAGTGTGCATTTGTAAGGACTGCAGAATCCAGTCATATTAGAAGTAGTAATAATAATGTCAGAGTTTGTCCACATTCCTCAGATAAGTTACATGCTCAAACAATGTACAGAGGGCTATAATGTCTGCTACTGCCTTACCAAAATCCACGTGGCTTGCTCAAATCTATATAGGTATTTCATGTTTCATTTTTTTTAATTAAATGACAGATGTGTCCAGCGTAAACCATGAATGTGTATGGAGACTGTAAAACCACTCATAAATGCAGACATTTCTGCAGTCACTGAATCACTTGCAAATAAATTCTGATTTCATTCTAATGCATTCTGCATACTGAAGGTTCCAGCAAATATTTTCTGTGACAAACTCTCAGCTGATGGGTGCTACTCAGCATTCACTGAGCACAGCTAGTAACCCAGTGTGTAGCCCTCACTTTGATTAGATGAGAAGGAAGACTTTGTCAACAAGAAAATAAGGAAGAATGATTAATTCGTTTCCCATATGAATTTTAAGGCATTCAGAAACATTCATACTAAAATTCATGAGACTTTGGGGATTTATTCATACCGCAAAATTTGTTTCAACTCGTTTTTATAGAGACAGACTTAGTGAAAGTGAATAACAGACCAGTGACCAGATCAATTCTTTCATGATTTTTAGTCAAAATTTTTTCCTCTATGGTTTTTGTTTATTTTCTGTATTTGATGAGACCTAAATATATATATGTGTGTGTGTGTGTGTAGTTGGCCCATCCAANTGTGTGTGTGTGCGTGTGCGTGTGTGTATGTATACATACATGAGAAATACATTTCTATGTAAATAAACAGGACAGGGGAAAAACATGTCAGGGGTAGGAAATACCATAATGGTTATGTCCTTGGAAATGTTTAAGGGAGGGGATGCTTTTTTGACCAACGTTGCAGTCTTTTCAGGTACTCTGCCCCCTGAGCTTTCCTAAATGGAAAGTTGAACTTACAGGAGAATTAATGAGACAAAACTTTAGCCATGCAAAATGTAGGCACTGGGTAGGCTGGTCAGCTGGATGGTCCTTTGCACCCAGAGATGGCTCATCCACAGTGCAAGCCAGCCCAGCAGTCCCAGAAAGGGACAAAACACTATCTGGACTATTTATTTCCATCTGTGGGGAGATGGGACTGTGGGGACAACTCAGTCAAATAGCTTAGTGAGAAATTTAAGTTTCGTGTAGTTCAACATAAGTCAGATGAATCTCAACCTTCTGTCTGAACTTGGGAAAATAACCAAGTAAAGTAAGGAAGTAATAAGAGATTCAATTGGGTTTTTTATTATACTCTACAAAGCTTGATATAAATGCTGGCTAAGGCATTTCTGTATACAGAGCAATAACATGAACTGACATTGCTGGCTGCAGTCTTTTTCTCCTTTCATTCTGGAAAGGCTTAACATGGAAAACAAGTCACTGGGAGGGAGGGAAGCGTGAAAAATGTGTCTCTGTCTGCAACTGTAACCTTTTGCTTATTAATTCTCAAAGGACTTAAAGCAGAGTCTCATGGAAGTTTAAAATCTGACAAAGCTTGAAAAAAGGGCAAGTCTTAAACTTTTAAGGTAATAAATCATAGTCTTAAGACTGGCCATTTTTTAGAATGTCAGTTAAGATGAAAGAGCCTGAGAAGGAATAAAATACTTGGGTTTTTTAATTATTCTTTTTCCTAGTCATCATTCCTATGTTTCTCTTTATTTTGCCTACAGGAAATCCATTTCTCTCTGTGTAACTTACAGTTAAATTGCATTTTGGAATGGGTTGTTATCCTAATGTACCACACTGAAAAACTCTCTCATCTCCATCTCCTATTAGACAGGACAAAGATGCATCAGATCACACATCTATTACTCAAATCAATAAGACTAAGTATCATGCTACTACAAGTGCCTCTGTAATTGTAGAAAAAGACCACTGAGGTTGGAAAGTACAAAATAGAGATGCTAAAAAGTCCCAAAATTAAGGATGTCACTGGGACTTCACTACGCATCAGATTCAAATTGAGATTTAACATTCCTGTGCACAGAACTACCTGGATGCAGGCAACAGGAAAGCAACACGTAGTGATGTTTCCTCTGTAGCTTATGCAATCAAGTCAAGAGTACGTATAATTTTTAATTTTTTTTGTGCACTTGGGACTTAAGATTCAGAGTTTACTGTAAACAGTAGGTAGCTATGTGTGCACAGTGGAGGAGGAACTCTCATCACCATGGCTTATGATGGGAAAACAAGAGAATAGGTGAAGTACTTGACCAGGAGGGAACACAAGCTTAATTACTCTGAAACAGCTGACCAGGAGATTCTGCTGACCTCTGGCAGGGTCAGCTAGAGGTGGAAGGGCAAAGTCATACCCTTGTCTTTGGAAAGCCCACTGCACCCCTGAGCATCTAAGTACCATGCCACCAAAAAGGCTAGAAGTGAGAAGTGGCTTCAGGCAGGCCTGGCAGACTGGCATATCCAGGGGTTTAGGTGGCATTAGGCACCCTCTCCACTCACCTATCTGGGTCATGGTGTGAGAAACCAGACAGTTCAGCCATGGAGAGGTAGTTGGGCCATCCAGCCTGCTGTCCTGCCTCCAGCAGTAAGGCAGTAGCCATCAGCTGATGCCTGAGGAGGATTTGGAGGAGAGGGCAAGCCATGGGTTCCTGCCCCACCTTGTGATGTAATTGCTGCTGTCTTTGTGTCTGATAGCCCTTGATGGCTTTTCCTTCTGTGGCCTCTCCCTCTCACATCATGAACAAAGCCAATTTCCTGCAGCGACAGGGACATTTGTGCCCCTAAAGGGACCTGCAGGACCAGAGCGAGGGGCCAGCCAGCAGCAGTGTGGGACAGGCTTTCTGAACAGCTCACAGCAACCAGGTGCATCGGCTCCACTCCAGCCTGACAGAGGTGCTGAGAATAGCTAGACTCAGTCTGGCCTCAGGAGTTTAATGTTCCTTTTATTGCTGAAGCACTAGCATAAAACATCTGAACAACAGTTTCAGAATGTAATCTAACACACTGTTTTGTTTGCATCTTTTTAAAAGGAAATTACTAGGGTATAAAGGCATTCTGTGAATTATGCTGGCTTTCATGTGCACTGGAATATGATGTTTGAGNTGTTTTGTTTGCATCTTTTTAAAATGAAATTACTAGGGTATAAAGGCATTCTGTGAATTATGCTGGCTTTCATGTGCACTGGAATATGATGTTTGAGTAAGAAAATTCAGAATAATAGTCTGCTGTGTCAGATACCATGTTCACACAGTTAATATAGTGTTATCTTGTGATCTAAGAAAGGACATTTCCAGAGCAGACAATCCTTAGTTTGAGCTTGTTTTTTTTATTATCTCCTTCACTTTGAGCTATGGCATTGATGTTACAGATGAAGAAGAGATGTTCCTTCAGCATGCTTTAGACATTCTGTGGTGTTCAGAAGACCCTCTCTCAGCAACCACCTTCATGGAACACCACTACTTGACTTGGTTCCTCTCATTACCCCTCCAAGAGCTCAAAGCAGACAGTGCAGCTACCCCAAGGAAAGCTGGATTTTTCAAAAGACTTCAGCTCCCACAAAAGCTGAGAGCATTTAAAGTTTCATCACCTCATTTAGCTGCCTACATGGGAACTGGTGGGTGCTGAACTCTCTGGAAACGCCTGTCCTGTGAAACGAGCCTCCAAGCATTTTACATCACAGCTGACAGTGTCAGTGTTGACTTCTACATGTTGAGTAAGTAAGGTCCTGACATAATACACTATAATGACTCCCTGTGCAGCCCTTTAAGGCTTTTATGTAAAGACACAGATGTCTTAATAGCTCAGAGTTGTTACTTTTACTACTCATAGCTGTCTTACACATGTGGGTTTATATATGGATTCACGTCAGTGTAGCTGCTAGGTGAACATATTCACGTAAGCCTTGGAATTCTTCTTGGAAAATTCACCAAAGGTTTTCCCCCTCCCTGGGAAATAAATTTTGTCCATTTGATGGAGTGCTTTCTCTGGTATTCAAAAAAGGCCATTTCTACAAGAGTTATTCAATTATCTGCCAAAAAATCAGCTGCAAACATATGCCTGTCTGTGTACCCACTAAGGTAAGAGTTTTACAGTCTGGTAAACCAAGAACAAGTCTGCATTTAAGTCTCAGGTTCTTTAATTAATCATACTTTCTTTTCAGCTTTGGAAAGGTTTCTTCATTTAACTGGTGAGTTTATGAAAAAAAAAGGAGTTTATATCTGGAGCTGTAGGGTAACAAGAGAACCTTTAAATTGCATGTACATTTTAGACAACACGTGCACTTTACAAACATGCTCCATGTGGCTACGTTTAACAATCTCAAGCATATCACAATGAATTAACATTTAAAAGTAATCACCTAAAGGACAGGGTAGACCTCTGGAGTAATCACTACAACTTTTGGGTGGTCCAGGATATGCTTGTAAAATTTTATACTGAGAAAATTTAATATTATGTAGAAAAATCATCTTTGCAGGATATTTCACCTCTGCATTCCTGTCTGGCTTTCTCCCTCTAGCAGAGCCAACACGGCCTTAGGCACTAATAGGGGTTCAGCTCCTGGAACTGCTGTGCAGACCCTTCACGGCTGTAGGACTGACTGTGGGAGCATGTATTTGTTGGTAGATGATGGATTTTTCCACTGATACTTGCCAGACTGACGAACCAGACCAGCTCCTCTTCTTTCAAATGGATTCCTGATGCTTCTGAGACTTTGAGAAAGCCTGTATATTAATATGTTTGGCTTCATTTTTGGCAAAGCAGTCTCTCTGAACTCAACTCAAGATGAATGCTTTTTTCTCCCCTTAGCCTCTAGCAATATGTAAATAGGTGAAATCACCTCTTACATTTGAAAAATAATTAAAAAGGTAGAATACTATCTAGCTAAATCTACTTTTTCAGATCTGGCATTTATTTCTTTCTGTTAATTTCAAAGAAAAAAATTTTAATATGCTTTTCAAGCACAAATTAATGCTTCCCAATTGTGCCTTGCTGTGGTGTTCAAAAAAACTTTTTTAAAACAACAAATTTAGCATAGCAGAAATGAAAACATTTCTATTAAAAGAGAAAGGCTATCATAATTTGCTGACTAAAGCTGTAAAGTTATCTATTCTAATAAGGTTGAAAACAAAGTAATAAGGCTAGCAGCATCTCTCAAATGATAAACTTATTGGTTATGATCATAGTTATTACATCATTCACAGACAGTACTGTTTTTGCTACAAACATGGAGCTATTAAATCAATAATAAATAAAAAACTGTCCATGCACAAATGTGTGGGGAAAAAATGCTTTTCTATATGTTCTATATGTCCATATATTCTAAATGTTAATTGTCCTTGCTATAGGTGTCTGCTTATCTATAGATGTCTTCTATTCAAGCAAAAGAATAATCCAAAATAAAAACTTGCTTACCACGTATTAAATCTTCCAGTACCTTCTTCTGCTTTAATGGCAAGAGAGGAAAGAAGAAGAAGGCAAGGTCTTTGGTTCTCTCTTTGGTGTTCTTCCCAGGTGCCAGAAGCTGCATGTACAATTCAGCACTCCAGCACTTCCCTCACACTAACACAACAGCACTGGGATGGCAGAAAACACAATTCCCTCCAGATTATTTTTAATTTTCCAGTAATCATAGAATCACAAAATAGAATGGTTTGGGTTTAAGTGGACCTTAAAGATCATCTAGTTCCTAACACTCTGCCATGAGCAGGAACACCTTTTACTAGACTGGCTTGCTCAAAGCCCCATCCAACATAGTCTTGAACATTTCCAGGGATGGGGAACAACTGCTCTGTACAGCCTGTTCCAGTGCCTCACTTCCCTCTGAGTAAATAGTTTTTTCCTAGTATCTAATCTAAACCTTCCATCTTGAAGCTATTCCCTCTTGCTCTACCACTTGCCTTGTAATGTGTCAGATCAGAGAAAAACTCTTGGTGGAGATCAATGAGAAGAACTGTTTCCCTTACAGCACTTGGTACAGCTGTGGTTTCCCTCAGGGCCTGAGGAAGGGGAGCTGTGCTGATAGCTACCAGCAGAAGCTCTTGTCACCTTCAGGAGGATACAAATTTATTCCCCCTTCAGCTGAGCCCTCTTGGCTGGATGCAAACAACATGGTGAGAGGCAATGACCCCACAAAGCATGTACACACCTCCGTTTGCTGCAGTCTGTGGCTAGATATGTGCCAGCTCTTAGTTAACCTCTGAAGGAACGAGTGACTGAAACAAGACATCAGCTCTGGCATGCCTGCTGGTGGTCCTGCCAGAGTCCGTCTTCACCCAGGCATGAGTCCAGTGCAAAACAGCCCCGTGAGGATCAAGGCTGCAGGGAAACTGGAAGGAAACTTGGCCAAGAGACCAGGACAGAAATCTGCATTCCTGCTGCCCATATTGACTTGACTGTGTGCATAAAAAGCTTGAATTTACAAATAAGTGCATTAAAGCACTTTTTTCCCCCTCTCTCTAACTTCAGTCCCATTATCTTCTATCTGTCATGGTTTGACCCTAGATGGCAACTCAGTTCAATGCAGCCACTTGCTCAGCCCTGCCATCCCCCAGGTGGAATAGGGAGAAAACTCATAGGAGGAAAAATAAAAGACAGGGGTTGAAATAGGAGCAGTTTAATGACTGAAACAAAGTAAAATAAAATAATATTAATAATGGAAATAATTGCAATAAAAGTGTGAGAGATAGCTAAACCCCAAGAAAAACAAGTGATACACAATCCAATTACTCACCACCCATTGACAGAGGCCTGGCATGTCACCAAGTAGCGATTTGCCCCTTCCAGCCAGCTCCCCCCATTTTATAAACTGGAAATGCCATTCTATGGCATGGAATACCCCTTTGGCCAAATCAGATCAGCTGTCTTGGCCATGCTTCTTCCCATCTTCTTATGCAGTTCCTCCCTAGCAGAGCATGGGAAACTGGAAAGTCCTCAACTTGAGGTAAACACTACTTAGCAACAACCTAAACATCACTGTGTCATCAACATTATTCTCATAATGAATCCAAAACAAAGCATTGTACCAGCTACTAAGAAGAAAATTAATTCTATCTCAGCCAGAGCCAGGACACTATTACCAAAAAAATGGAAAAAAATTTCAACTCAGTATTAAAATGCTCTTCATTGCTGTGGCTAAGGAATGTACTAAAAGAGGATAGATGCTGAAACAAACTGTTCCAGGCAACACCACTGGTATCACAGGTGTAATCAGTGAGTTTTTCACATGGAAGTTCATTTTGAGACAGCTCTCTAGCACTGTCATTTTCCAGCTCACATTCAGCATGTAGCAGGACTAGCAACACTTCCTCTAATCCACTGGCTGCAGAGGATACCTCTGCATTTGTGTTCACAGGCAACCATGTATTAATATAAGTACAAACAAAGCTGGTGTTCCTGGCCCCTATTGTTTAGAGTTGGCAGCAGAAATAAAGCAATAAAACTGTTAATAAACATTTTGAAATACCTACTCAGTCACAGCTAAACCAGACCTAAACTCAGTATTTTTTGGAAACAGGAAAGAAACAGACACTTCATTTCTGTGCCTCAGCTACACATGAGCACAGCCCTTGTTTGTAAACCTGGCAGGCTCAGGCTCATAGACCTTAAAGTTACAATAGCCTGATGTGCAGAAAGCTGTTTCCATTCACCCTTAGCAATACCTAATTGTGTGTCTTCTTTTGGCTTGTGCCACAGTACACACAAAGAATGCTGACACAAAAGTGCAAAATGCCTGGGATATTGATGGGGAGGTGAGAACCCAGAAGACTTTTTTCCCTCAGCCTGGAAGATTTTTTTCAGAAAAGTAAATTCTCTGAAAACTGACATAATTTAGGACCTATTCCAGCTGTAATTGCAGGTTAAAGTGTTTTCATCAAATGTGGGGTGAACAGGATCAGGCTTCCTTTAAGATGTGCAACAGATATTTATCTGGGCTTTGCCTCTCCTTTGCAATGGAATCATCCCTAATAATCACTCTCTAGAGGATCCAAGCCCCACAGATCAATGGACTGTACACACAATAAAAAGACTGTCTAAGGGAGTTTAGTCTGTCTAATGTACAGACAATCAGAGAATCAGCTGAATGCCAGCTGTATTTACTTAGCTGTTTTTTTCTATCTCAAATATACACAATATGTGGAATTTCTTTTAAGATCAGCTGAATATTGATTGAAAATTGACCTAATAAATAAAATGGTTAAAATATATTACAAATACATTCATTCACTGATTTTGTCCACTGGTTATTTGAAATAATAGTGTATGATTAAAAATTGTTTTGGCTAAACTGAAATATCAGTTGTCCCAACCATTAAAATGTCCTGGCTGTGCTCCTAGGTGATGACAGTACTATATTTAGACACTGAGTACCACCAGCTGTCTTGCTAACAGAAGTCTGGCATTTTCCTTAATTGAGAGATGCAGTATGTGTGAAATGATACCACTCACACTCACTCATGATAATACTAGCATGACCTAGTTGAAAGCTTTTGATTTTTTTTTGCTTCTTTGTTCAGAAGAATAACAGTTGGTTCAGTAAAATGTTAAAAACTGAAACCTATCCAAGGGGTTTATAAGGAATTCTCTGCAGATTATGATCTATAAACCTAATTTTTTCTGAGTCCCATGGCAGGGAAGGGCAGGTGAAGGGGGGTGAAATGGAAAATATAGCCTTCAACATTTGACAATTACCTTCCTGGTCACCCATATCTTGCAAATCTGGGTGATGTTTTCTTAAGGTTTTTTCCCTGGCTGGACACTGGACAAGAGATAGCTCAGAGTGTTACATTCTGGTGGACATTTCTGTCAGCCTTCTGCTTTTCAAGCAGTGGTACAAGTGGAGGTGAATGATGGCTTTTGTTGCTGAATTGTTAGTCTGTCCCAAAAATTTATTTGTGAATTCTGATTTGAATTCCTAGAGCATAAATTTCAGAGATGAGCTAGTGGTCCCTTTCCCCACTCTCACTCCAAGCTGTTTTTCCTAGTAGGTAGGACAAACACCAGGTCAGAAATGTAACTAAGTGCACTGTTTCCCAGGAAATCTCCTTGGCACTGGGGGCTGGGTGGTGGGTAATGTGGGTCATTTACTCTCTCTTGTTGCAATGCTTCCACTCATACTCATAAATAAACACCCACTGAAGCAGCAACAAAAAATCTGAAGTTCCCCTTGCCAAATAGCCTAACCATCAATTTAGAGAGATGTATATGATTTTTTTATGCAGTAATTATTTAAGTTTTCATTGTTAAGTGGTCCAGGCATAACAGAAGAGCCATGAGACCCCTGCCTTGGCACACACTGCAGCTTAGCACTTGTGGTATTTTCTGAGTGGGTCAGCCTGAGGTTAAAATTCCTGCTGTTGGCCAGACAAAAAGTGAATTGGACCCAAGGTTTCCCACATATGTTATGAATGTCCAGCCTGGACTGGGATCTAGGGCAGGGGAGGAAGGAATAGTTTTAATACCAGCTTCCCTGGATTACCTCATTCCTCTTGTGAATCTGGCCCTTGGGTTATTTTTTACTAAGTCCCAAAGTGAAACCAAATGATTCAAGGTGAATTAAATGTTGCAAGCAGTCCAGAACTGCTTTTTTTGATTCAGTGAAAATGTTGAAAAGCCTTGTCAGGGGGAGCAGTCAACTACAACAGTCAAAAAGGATGGAAAAATGGTTGTCGAGTAGGAAGTATCCTCATTCATTGTGCCTGCTCCTGAAGGGCCAGCTGGAGCTGGTGTGTGCACCCAACCATCCTTACTGAGAGTGTGATGGCTTGTGAATGGGCAAAATAAATATTTAATAGTATTTACAGGCACTGCAGGCAGGTGAGGAGGCCAAACCAGAGCTGGAAATTCAGAGGCTTGAATTCAGTTCCCAGCTGGGCCACAGAATTTCTGTGCAACCTCGGGTGAGTTGTTTACTCTCTGGATGTGCAAATGCAAATTCTTGTGTCTCTGTAGGTCTCTCTGCTTCAGTGGACTGGTTATGCCAGCTGGAGATCTTGGCACTGACCCCTCATGGCCCTTGGTATAACAAGGTGAATAATGCTCTCCTAGATCTTGAGACCTGACACAAATGATAAAGTCACTAATGGGTCTCATGTGTGCCTATTGTGATGGGCTTATAAAGGCCTAAAAGACAAGAATGAGTAAAACAAATAACATGGGAACACATTAACCGGCAGTTTATTGTACGGTTACATTGTATTTGCTGTGTACCATTTCACACTGCCATCGGGGGCTTTTAAATCGTTAAACATAGGATGTTTTCCTGTCCTCACACACTCGGTGCTTCCTTCAAATGAGGAACTTCTGGTGTATATGGCAGATCAGCCATTCACATATTCATTGTCCTGTGAAGTCACATTTTTCAGGAATTAAGTTGTGCCTTTTTGCTTTAGAGGTGTTTAAGAAGACAGCTGAACCCATGTGGCTTAGCAAAACAATGTAGTTGGTCAGAATTTCTCACCATGTATTAACTGTGAAATGTACTTGAAAATTGAGATTTTAATTAAAAATCAGTGTTCTTACCTGACAGCACTGGAGGGTTACTGAGCAACACAAGAATGCAAATGAGTTCTGGCCTGCTTCAGCAGTGGTTAACAAGCCAAAGCAGATTACAAGGTTTCACAGAAAGCCCAAAGAGCTAAAGAGGAAATGTACAGTGTTTCCCAGCCTGTCAATAAGTAAAGATCATCAGATCTGTTTTTCTGCTTTTCTGCTCCACACTTTTACCTGCCTGGGGAGCAATCTGGAAGGGATGAGCAGGCTCTCAGTCACTGTTTAACTACCTTGCTTTTCACAAAATCATGAAACAGAAGTGTTTTGGTTTTCCTTGCAATTCACAGCTTCTGCACACTAAATACCTTCAGATTCCTGCAGAGAGCTAAATCTGGTGTGAAGGCTGCAGCAGGTAAACAAGGTATATCTTAATGAACTGCCAAGTAATAACATGAGGGAGCTTTTTAACATGACTTTACTTTCATTACTCATGCTATACTCCATGAGTGCTCCTATGGCCTCTAAGCCCTGAAAAAACAGTGTTTGTCCCTGTGATTCCTGATGTAACATGACTAGGAGGAATAAACCTGACTTCAAATTAGCACANAGTCACTTGCCTTTATAAAAAGACTAGGGGGGGGTTCTTGTTTTGTTTTGGGTTGTTTTTTGGGGGGGAAAGTTGGGTTTTTTGGAGGGTGGATTGTGGGTTTTCTGTTTTGTTTTATTTTGGTTTTGTTTTGTTTTGTTGTTGTTTTGGTGGCGGTTTGTTTGTTTTGTTGTGTTTGGGGGGGTTGTTTGGTTTGGGTTTTTTTATTTTGTTTTGTTTTGGGGGGATTGTTTCTTTGTTTTGTTTTGTTTTTTGTTTTGGCAAAAGAGAAAAAGTTGAAGTTGTACATTGAATTAGCAAAGGTGTTTGGTTTCAGGACTATACCCAGTGAGGTGTCATTTAGTAACAGCAGTCTCTTCTAAGAGTAGCTGGTCAGAGTAGAGACATCCAGTTCTACCTGCTATACAAACATAATCTGAGAAATATGTCCTTTCTAGAATATTTTCGGATCTCAAAATAAAATGTGACAAGGTGATGCAAGCAAAGAGGTCTCTGAAGAAAAAGAGGTCAAGGCAAAAGGAAGGTCAAGTGACAGGAAGGTTTGGCTTACTGCAGCTTGGGCACACACTCTTTTTAAGAAGAGAAACAGATCCCAATAACATCAGCAGGCACTTCTCATCAGCCATCACTTTGGCATGGACATTGTGGTAATAAGGGGTCTTGAAAACCAACCTAAAGGACAAGACAGAATCCCATTGTCATGGAATGGTTGGGTCTGAAAGGGATGTCTGGGGGTCATCTGGTCCAATCCCCTATGCACAGGCAGGGATACCTAAAGCAGGTTGCTCAGGACCACATCCAGATAGCTTTTGAATATGTCCAAGGATGGAGACTCCACAACCTCCCTGGACAACCTCTGCCAGTGCTCAGTCACCCTCACAGTGAAAAAGTGTTTTCTGATGTTCAGAGGAAACCTCCCACGTTTCAGTTTGTGCCCACTGCCTCTGGTCCTGTCACCAGGCAACCAGCAATAAGTAGGACGTTCTCTAGGAAAAGGTTTTCACTCATAGATTGCAAGACTCCAGGTTTCTGTGCTCACAAAGCATGAGATGGATGACTTGGTAAAATTCTTACCAGATTATTCACAAAACCCAGAATTTAAGAAACAACAAGTCAGCTGCCGACACTGAACTGAAGACCTTTCTTGAAAAACAAACACACAAAAATTTGGACATTTTATATCCGATATCTCACTTCACAGTAAGCCAGGGCTTCATGTTCCACTTGAAATTGCTTTGCTTCTTTGGATTTCTATCCGGGTTGTTCATAATGCCACACTCTTATTTCATATGCTTCAAGATAATTGTTCTCCTTTCTAAATCAGCACCTTACTCTTGATCCAGAAATCAAAGCTTTCATTTTGAGCATATTAAAATCATTAGTGTAATGAACATTAAAAGAAAATGTCAGGTAGCCAATACAAGTTCTCTGATGTTGCAAACACTGTGAAAACAACAGCTTTGTTATGTGAGCTACACTCACTCATCTCGATGCAATATTAATAATGGAATATTAATTACAAGCATAAGGCTACTTCTTGCATCAACATTATAATCTATTTTAGGTGTCACTATTGTAAGAACATCACCACCAGTAGCAGCTGTTATGGAAAGGTGCAACAGGCTGCTTGCTATTGTCATTCATGCTGTAGATCTCAAGCATTCTTTGCTAAGACATAAATTACTTACCAGAAGGAGAATAATCTCCAGATTCTGCACTAAAGGAATCTGCTGCCTTCTATTCCCAAAAATCACAACCAGGTTGCATATCTCACTGTCTCTCAACACAGTGGTTCTCCCAAGTCCATTTCCACTGTGCATCCACAGTACAAAAATGGCCAGCTGAAGGACTAATTTAGCATTGATTATACTGTTTCAAGTGATGGCACATAGCTCACTCCCATCCAGCTGCTCTCACCTGGCCCTGGATTATTTGCTGACTCACAATTGTCCGTTTCCTAATAAGCATTGCAAATGATTTCTAGCAACCAAAATAGACCTCCACAGCAGAACATCTGTATTATGTTCTCAACACAGGAGCCAGATGTCCAATACTCCAGTACCACATACTAATGGGGTTGTGGTTTTTCTTCCCTTCTATGAAGACCTAACTTAAAAAAACAAATATCTGGTGCAATTTGCACAGGAACCTTCTGCAGCTGACAGGCTATCAGGAGTACTGCTTAGGCAATGCACTGCCCACAAGGGTATCTCTGCAGCATCTGAACTGCCCTAAAGTGCTTTAAGGACTTGATAATATTTAAGGACCTGAATATCTTTAAAAACCTGAATCTTAACACTAGAACCTGCATTTCTGAAGGGTGCAATTTGTGAGCTGATTGTTGTCCAATGCAAAGGGCCACAAACTACAAAAGATGAAGGTTTTTGATGCCTTTGGGATCAGGAAAGAAAGTGATCAGGGAGCTTCAGGGTGAAGCAGCACCTTACCACCTTCTAGTTACTAGTTGTCTTCCAGATTCAGAAACCCAGCTCTGAAGAGCCTCTGAGTGGGAAATAGGGAAGGAGCAAGAAGAGTGGAAGTGAAAGAAAAATTACTGTCTGGCAAGGTCCTCCATCACATGAGAAATTGGACAGCTGAATGTAATGAATGATGCCAGAAACTGCTTTAAGCCTGCATCTTTGCCAAATACAGTGACTGTGCAAAGAGACCAGTCACATTTCTGTGAGGTGTGGAATTAAAGGGACTTGGGTAACACAACTTGATGACCACAGCTGGCAACTCTTGCAGGGAAGCCATGGTTGGAAGTTCTGTGCGAATCTGAGGATATTAAGCCATCTCTAACCAAATGTAATTTTTACAAGTGGGCTTCTCTCCTTTCCTATATTCTGCCATGAGGAGAAAACAGGCCAGTTTCAAGCTAGGCATTTTTCCTGGCTTTGGTCTTTCTTGACTAAGCCAAGCACAAATGAGTAAGGAAAGCATAATAAATCACGAGAGATTAGTCTCAATAACTGAAGCAGAAATCACAAAAATAAATAAGTAAGTAAATAAATAAATCTGAAAATACAGAGGGATCCATCTATAAAAGTCTATGTCTCTTTTGCATTGTTCATTTTTCACTTCTGTATGTAAATTGCACTGGGATGTCTTCAGTATTTTGCATGCTCATTTATCTTACAATATTTTCCTCTTCTTGCCTCTTTTTTCCTCTCTGAGAAATTTCTAGCAATGTGGTTGGAGAGTGCAGCTGGGATACAGCTGTGTACTGTCCAGCTTTGATGAGCTATAAATGTTTTCCCTTGTGCTAACGTTGTGACATTCCCTACTGCTTTGGTTTCTTGAATGCTGGTGCTTAAAAGGCAGATTTGAAAACTCTGAAACTGCTCTTTTAGGCCAACAGTTGCTCTCTCTTTGTATCAGCAGTTTCTAATTAAAGAGTACCATACTAGAAGACCTAAAGATCATTAAAGGTGCACTCAGGGTGTCCAAGAATAGCAACACAATGCAGGTGTTGTTCCCTCAGTTCAAAATGGACTGGTCAGTCCCCTCACTGATTAGCAATTGTGCTAAATGTCTCATAAAAGCCTGACCCTAACACTGCTAACACCTACGGTCAGCCAAATAAATTCTTGCAAACTTTCACAGTGGAAAAGCTTTCTATTTTATTATTTTATAACCCTGTCATTAGCAATCTTTGAAACAGCATTCCACCCCCAGGTTGCATTCTGTGGTTATGAACTTCATTTGATCACTGCCCCATCAATTTGACATTAACTGCTACAATTTACAACTGCTCTGGCTTTCCCTCTATTATTGCCGTACCTCTGCAAGTGCAAAAAACTGCTGCCCAGGGGAAGTCTGAAAGAATGCAACATCTTGTTAAAACCTGAAAGGGCAACAGGGGTGGGGGAACAACCTCCTAGAAGAGAAAAACCAAAGGTTGATAATGAATAATGCTGCATTCTCGGCTGTGAACATGGGTGACCTGGCATGTAAACCACAGCAAAGTAGTGAATAATTCACCGAGAGAGTCACAGACCTCCTGGTAGACCACAGCATTGCTTTGTCTCACAAATATGTTCTCCCACAGAACAGGGCTTGGCAGGATGTTTCAGTCTACAAATGTTTAAACAAAGGTGGGTGTGACAGGGTGTGCAAGGGGAGCACCGTGCATGGAGAGGGCTGGCATGCATGGCTGTTTCTCCTCTAGCAGTCCAGTGATAATTCTGATAATTCCCCAGGCCCTGAGCAGAAGGGTGGTGGAGAGAAGAATGGCTTTGATGGAGACGAGGCACACAGCCCATGTCCATTTTCTAACTCAGACAAGAAACCAATTGCACTTTCAAAGAGGGATATTTAAGCAGCATTAACTGTCTGAGCTGAAGCAACAGGAGCATGGATATTTTGAGCAGCAGCTGGAATTCGGGCTGATTTCCTGACCTTTGTGCTCATAAAAGGAAAAGCATCCAAAGGAACCATTGGGGCTGGAATATGGTTCCAGTTTCCATGTGAGTTTCTTTCTTTGCTTTTGTGGGTTTCTCAGCCTGAGAGACAAATCTAAGGCCACGTTTGTTTCTGGTTTAGTTTGCAAATGTTCATGTTTCTAAATACTATGCAGTTTCTGCCTTCTTCCGCCTCTGAGCCCAAGGCTGTGAATGTGGGCCTGGGTCCTGGGGGATGTGCTGGGGACAGAAGAGTAGTGCAAAAATCCTTAAATCCCAGCTCTGCTCTGGGTTGCCATTGTGTTTGGGAGCAAAGCTAGGAGGCACTTTTTGTTAACTGGGATATCAAACTGTTTGTACAATCTAACATTTTACCAGTTTTGACCATTTCTCTAGCTTTCCCATCTTTGTAGCCAGAAATATTCTGAGGCTAATCTTATGGAATATCTGAAGTTTAAATTGTTTGATCTGATGGGGCTACTGAGTGACTCACTTCTCTATCTGTATCCTCTCATGTTACCTTACTCACACTAAAAAAGACCTTTTGATTTAATTGTGGTCATTTCCTGCATGTGAAATAGTTAGTGGCTAGCCTGTGCTTTTTTTCTCTTATCCTGACACACTGAAATATTATCAGGCTCTGTAATTTGCCAAAGTATCGAGCAAGTATTCCTGTGTTCTTCCTCCTGATTATCCTCCCATGTTGCACAACCTTCTATAGATGTTTTTTCTAACATACCAGCCAGCATCTTGTTCTCTCACATGGTGAAGGATATGTCTGGTCTGTCAGCTCGTGTGACAGGAGGAGGATCTCCAGATGCTAAAACATCAGTTTGGGGACCACATGCTTTGGGCATGGGGCAATGAGGCAGAGGACACAAGTGCCCATGATCTGGTGACTGCTGTACCTGGCTCAGGAAGTCACTGACAGAAGAAATGCTCCAGGTTTTCACCATGCTTCAGAAGACAGCAGGGTGCAATCATCAGTGCATGGGCAGGGAATGCAGGGACCAAAGGCTCATGCTGTGCATGGAGCCTCCAAAGGAAGGGAATCATGTTTTGCATGAGAGGTCTTTCAGTCTCCTTCCCTCTTGGCACTTCCCTCCAAGCCTCACTGGTACTGACTGATACTCACTATGACTCAGCTCCACTCAGCATCACACCAGAGAGGAAAAGAGGCACTGCTGTTGTGATTCTCTGTCAAAAAACTTTCTGACGTTTCTTTTTACAGATCACAGTCTGGGAAAAGTGTGACAACTCATTCTGAAAATCACCTTTCCAATCCATGCGGTTCTCCTCATGCTTGCAGAATATCTTTACCAGAATGCTTATAGTAACCAGGTTTAACAACTAATGAGTGAACAATTTTAACTGTTTTTCAGATGTTGTTGATTTTCTCTTGTAGTGGTTTCACATTCACCTGCTCGCCTGCTCACACCAGGCAAGAGTGCAGTGTAGTGGTTTCATGAGAANCTATGACTCAGCTCCACTCAGCATCACACCAGAGAGGAAAAGAGACACTGCTGTTGTGATTCTCTGTCAAAAAGCTTTCCCACTTTTCTTTTTACAGATCACAGTCTGGGAAAAGTGTGACAGTTCATTCTGAAAATCACCTTTCCAATCCATGTGGTTCTGCTCATGCTTGCAGAATATCTTTACCAGAATGCTTATAGTAACCAGTTTTAACAACTAATGAGTGAACTATTTTAACTGTTTTTCAGATGTTGTTGACTTTCTCTCTATACTCCAAATCTGTAAAAATATTTAATTTTTATAAATGAAGCCATTTTGGTGTAAGTGGCTGCAGAAAGATGACTATTCCACCTTTTTTGTGGTGCCTCTAACTCACATCAGACCGGTTCTTTTTCTACTTAGCAAAGCCATAAATGCTCTGTAATAGCTGATATTTTTATTGCAGATTCTCAGAATGATTTAGTCACTGTTTTGACTGCTTCAAACATATTTGAGAAGCTACACCTAATATTTACAAGCTTCCAGTGTAATCTTTTTATTTTTCCAACCATCACAGTCATATGGTCTCCTGCAAATTAGCTCGTGGAACACCACATTCTTAGTGTCTTTTTCATTATTTCCATCTACTATATACTACTCTCAAGATGAGAAGAAACTTTAAAAGCAGACAACTAAAGAATCTTTGTTTATTATTTGGAAAAGTTTGAATGTATTTCCTTTGGCCAGATTTTACTGACTATGACTGGGGAACTAAATGTTCCTGTTGTTTCCAGTAAATGAGCTTTAAAATACAAATTTCTGACTTGTGGATAAAGCAGGAAACAAAGCTATTGATATCAAATGAGCCCTCATATTTTTCCAATTGATGGATGCCTGGAAACTTCTATGAGAATATTATCTGAGAACAGACTTACTTATTGTTCAGCTTCCAACAGCGGGACTCACAGATGGGATCCTGCCCCTTGCTGTCTCCTGTTTTCCTGCTTTCTGGGGAGCTTCCAGGCCCCAGTGGCATCCAGGGGAGCCTGGAGCACTTTCAGCCTCTCAGAAGTTGCTCAAGGCCTTCAGGGGAATGAGTCCATCATTTTCAAGGATGGCTTAGACAACCTGAATGCACCACAGAGGTAAGGGAGCCGCAACCCCATTTCAAGCAGGGAGGCTCTGATAGTCACTGCACAACACCTCCTGCAGATTTTAATAGGTGTGCCACCTTGTTCACGAGAGACCATTACCCACACCGTGCAACTCCACTGCTTTTTCAATCTGCTTCTTTATCAAGGTGCTGCCCCTGCTGTGTGGGCATCGCTCTCTATTACCAACCCGTTAATGAGACTTTATGTCCTGACAGTACAGATCAGGCCCTGTTCCCATGGTGCACACTAAGTAGAGTTTTCCTTCTCCAATTACCCCTCAGAAACAGGACAGGCAGAATCTAACCTTCTGCCCTATAAAAATTGCATGTTGTTCTGAAAGTCAAAATGCAAATTATTCATTAATTTTGTAACCATGTCTAAGGGAAGAGGAAAATAGTAGGCAAAAATTGGAGACTTCTATTTTTACCCATGTGTCTAGTTGATTACATGTCATTCTTCTCACACAGAACTAAATATCTTAAATGCAAAGAGCCAGAGGTTGTTGTACGGTTTTTGCCCTTTCCACAGCTGTTCATTACACAGCTCAACAGCAGCTGACAGCAGGTGAATGTGTGGATGATGGGGCATGGATATATTCTGTTAAATAGAATGAATAAACCATTAAATGATCTTGTTTCTTGATATGCCGAAATGCAAGCTGCACCTTCAAGCAAAGCAACATTAAATTCTGTATAGCAAATCCCTCTTGTATTTTGCAGCACATCAGTCATGCAAATTTTATGCTATAATCTTTTAAGCAATTATAACCTCCATTTATTTTTAATGATATAGTGTATCCTTTTGCTTTTAGTCCCAGACAATTGAAATAAGGATGCATGAACCTGGAATACTGTTATGGTTCATTTTGTAAACTATATTTGGTGTTTTATATAACTTGCTTGACCTGGGTAGAAATTAGTGACAATGTGTCTTCCCTTTTTGAGAATCAGTATCTTTGAATTCACTTTGAACATCTTTGAAATGTTAGTTTAGCTGTATGTCTGTATGCCATTAATAGTGTAGGGATTGAAAAAGGTTGGGAGTGTTATTTTAAAGGGAATTCATATTGCATGTATTTAATGTATAGGCATGTATACAAAGTAGACATAAATTGTACACTTTAGGTATAAGGAATTAAAATAAGAAAGAAATTATAAAATTATTCACAAATTATCATCTCAAAAAAGCAACCACATTTTTTTAACCACTTTTTGATTTAGGAATAAGATGCTGGATTTGGAAGTGTCTCTCTTCAGTGAAAGGTTTATATTTTCTATACAAGTATTACTTCAGATGTAGCTCTGCTCTCCATTTGCTCAAAATGGGATTTATTTTCCCATGGCTTTGGGAATGAAGGACTTCCAACCCTTTCTATGACGCACCATCCACACAGGCATGACCCTCCTCCAGTCCAAAGGTTATTGAACCCTGTCCTTGAGAGCACGGGTTTTTGGAAGGTCAAACGTATCAGAGCATTCTTCTGTATGAGGAGGAATTAAGAGGGAGAAGTATAGGACCAGACTGGGCTGGTGACTTCATCTGAGGGGTGGTGTCACTGCACAGCTGTTACTCTACCTCCAAATGCAAGGCTTGGGGGGAAAGTGACCAAAGGCCTTTAAAATGTTAACCATCCCTGCTCTTGTGCCTTCTTGCTTACTCTCCCCATCTTGCTTACACAGTAGAGCTTTTGTCTGGATTCCGAAAGCTGGGAAGAAGCCTTGCACCTTCAGAGACCAGCACTGCATTATCCACTCCAGGAAATACAGGAGCAGACATTTTTCTTGGATTAGTAACACCTGCATCTGTAAGACTTGCGTGAGAGGTGTGCAAAACAGGATCGACTGCCCAAGTGAGCAGTTCCAATAGCACTAAAGGTCAGGTGGGGGAGATGGGATTTGATGTAATTAGGAGTTTCCACATTGCTTCCTCGTATAAAGCAGAAAGCAGTGTGAATTTCTTGTCCTTCCATTCAATAAAGTTCAGGTAGAGCAAGATCTAAAATCAAAACTATAGGGTCTATGATTTACAAGCTTTAGTAAATCATACAAGCTTTTGAGATATCTTATCCTACCAGCACACAAGAAAGTCAGAGTCGAACTCTCTATAGCTGTTTATTGTATTTTGTGTGGAATTAGGTTGCATTGTACAGCTGGCCCAATGCTGTTTCTTTGCAGCCAACTGTGGACTAAAAGCAGGAGAGAGATTTAGTTAAGTTTAATCCTTTTTTTCTGCCAGCTTCTGGAAACATGTTGTGTGCTCTATATTTGGAGTTTTCTTTCTTTAGAAAATTCCTCTGTAACCGGCTTCCAGGGAACACTTTTTTTCCTGTCACACGGCTGCTGTTTGGCCACAATTTTGACCTGATGTGCTTCCAGAGACAGCAGTATCATTTCTCTTAAACATTTGAAATCCATAAAAAAAGTGTGATACAGTTATCTGCAGAATTGTCACAGGTTTAGATGAGTGGGTTTTGCCACTAGCAGAATTAAAGAAGCCTGGCAACAGAAGTATATAAAATATGGTAACAAGAAGATGTGGAGACAAAAAGCAAAAATAAAAAGTTACATGTAGGCTACAAAAACATAAGCCAGATAAAGATTTATATATTAAAACATACTTTAGTAATGTTTAGAGAAGTAGCATAATAATAAAAAGCAGATACCAAACTCTCTAGCTATGTACAATACCAAAGACTCGTGCATGTAAAGCTATCATAAAAAATGAACATTGAAATAAACCCAGATGAACAGACCAGAAAACAAAGAGCAGCCCTGTCAGCATACCAAGTTGCAGTAAGATTAATATGTGCTGCAAGTGTTGTTCCCAACGTATCTCTCTGCACTCATCCATCATCTCCCTCCATGAAGCCAACATGAGCTTGTGGCCTTTTTGCAGCCTAAGGCAACCTGGTGTATATGTGCTTGGGAGTAAATATAGATTATTTGTCCAGCCCCCAGACCAACAGTGCTCACACAGTTGTTAGCCAGTAGGACATTTTTCTGTCCTCTTACTGAGAATATCCAGGCTTTCTCCTGTTCTCACATTCACCCCAACTATGTTGGGTTATTTTAAAAAAATGGTCTTTCAGAGTCCCACACTAAAATTGGTCTGAAAAGCTGAACACTTCTAAAGTCAGGAAGTATTACACACTTATTTTAACCCTATGAAAGGCATCATATTAACTACAGAGGAAGCCTAAGTATCTAGCTCAAGATAGACACCCACTTGTGCATGGTTAACATCAAATAAGTGAATTTGGTGCTTAGAAAGATGCATCCAAAGCCCACTGCACATACAAGTAGCTGCTACAGTCCAGCTGAACCTGTCCATAGCCCGAATACTCATTGGACCAACACCTGGAAACCACCCATAGGCTCACCAGAAGTTTCTTCTTTCTCTCCAGCACACACTGGCAGTGCCTTGAAATTAGCTCAGATTAACTCGCTCCCTTCTTTTTAATAAGAACAGTAACTCACAGTGATACTTTTACAAGCCCTTACACGCAGCATCAGCATCAGCTCCCATTCCCCTGTCTGTGTGTAAAGAGCCCATAGTATGCCCCATGTTCACAGCAGAGACAAGAGAGAAGTGGGAATTCTCAGAGCCCTGTCCCCGTGTGGTGCTATCTTTTTCCTCCCTCCCCAGATTTCCTCTGGTGTCATCTCTGATGTCACTACTAGCACAGAGTGGGGCTAGCACGTATCTCACAGGAATGTTGTGGGTGTTAATAAATGCTCGTAAAATGCTTGGAAACTTTCAGGCTGAAAAATGTATAAAAACGTTCTTAGAAATATTGTTCTTGTTTTCTGTATGCAGATACTATGTCTCCTGAGGTCTCTGCAATCTGAAAGTAGGTCAAAACTTGGCTCTTAGTAAGTTGAATTGGGAAGTCTGAAATAAGTATATAGACACAATTTTGTACTACTTAAATTAAGAAATATGAGGCTTGCTTCCCTGAACCCAAATTCTTCTGTAGAACTGCTGAGGACAGCAATGAAGAGACCAGAAGATGTGCTCCTCACACCCAGCTAAGGTGCATTTGCAAGCCAAATGTTGATCTCAAAGTGTCAACTAGCCCCGTGCTAACATTCACCTCGGTTTCCATGGACTTATATGTGCTTATGCTTTGGCTCCCCCCCAAAAATTCATCCATACAACATGTCTTATAGAGCATGAAATTCTTCCTTTTGGAGGCGCCATGATAAATCAAGTGGGCGCACTGGTTTCACGCCATCTAACCAGGTAGAGCATGGGCTGTTAAAATTCTCTGTATGTACCACCTGGAATGGTGTTAACCCCTACAGGAAATACAAGGCACTGTACTTTTCGTTTCCATTCTGTAGGAACAGACCCGGCTTTAGACGTAGGGTGTTTCCTGAGGTTAATGATAACCTGAGGTTAATGGTTGCTGGCTGAACTTTAGGCCCTTGGCTTCCCCTAACCTGTCATTAATCCCCAGGAAATGCCTGAAACCAAGCATATTATTTAAATCTGGCAGCAATTAATTTATCTCTGGACCTTAGAGATGCTCATATTAAATTAAAAAGAGAATGATTTATGGAGAGCACCAATAATGTCCAGATCTAGGCAAAGATAGATGTTATCCTTAATATTTAAAATTCAGGTTTCCTTTTTCACTGAGTCATTGGCTATCAGCTGTATTAAAGGCTTTTATTTAATTATTCTATCGAATAGGATATTTTCCATAATTATTCCTTTTAAATGCCACTTTATCTTGTATATTCTGCCAGCTGCATCAAGATTTTATCTCTTTTTCTCTTTGGGAGTGTTTAATGAACATTGTTCACTGTTGCTTTGAATCAGAAAATAAATGTATTTTTAGCTACTTAGGTTAAAAAATAGCAATCAGAAGAAATGCAGTGGTATATGTAAGAAACAAGAATTATCCTCTCACTCAGCAGTAGATCTATAAGTCTCAGACAAAATAACAGCTGTGGTGTTATTTCTACGTATTAAGAAGATAGGCCAAAAACACAGTATAAGGTTGTTGGTTTCTACAGAGCCAGGAGGTGAAGCTCTACACTGGTTTCTATTCTGTTTATCTCTGGCTTTTAGGCTGAGGCTGCCAACAGTGTAAAAGCTCTCTGTTAAGGCTTCTGAAGCCTTACCAGAGCTCTCACTGATGTGGTTTGGCAATAGGTACCACTAAATCACAGACATAAGGGTTAGTGCAGTGGGTTCTGCAATTGCAAACAACAGCCATAAATCCATTGAAACTAATCCATGTATCAACTGAAATAAAATCCTTAATCTCATCTTCTTTCTGTTTTTCAGCTTTCACTTTCAAGTCTTATCACAGTATAGTGCCATTAGCTCTACAGATGAAATGGGGTCTTCCAGACCCCTTAAAATCTGAAATTCTGCTATAAAAACAGCTTAAGAAAAATGGACCTTCTGAGTTAAAGGTGAACTGCAAGGGGACAAAAATCAGAGTTGTGGATTTTTTCTTCTTTGCAGAGAATTCGTTCAGAAATATATCTCATGAAAAAATGGTGACTGAAAAACCACAGTTTATGCTTTAATATTTCTGTAAATCAATTAAACGAGTTCCCTTCAGAAAAATTACTGCATGTGTTGCAGTATGAGCTCTACTGATACACAGGATTACTCCACTGTTAGAGAATAAGAGGAACAATCTCATGTGTGTGTGGTCACACATCTGGCTTTGTGCAGCATTAGTACTCCCTTCCCTGAAATCAATCTCTGTTGAACATTTTTTCCTTAATAGCCTCTTCTCACATGTTGGTTCTGCTGCCTCTCAGCAGTTTCTTGTATAACCCACCCATGGAGAGGAAGATGGGGCAGGTGCAGTGGTTGTGTTATTCTGGTAAGGCTCTTCCTTGCCAAGGAGGGTCTCAGTCTCTGCAGTGCCTTCCCTGGAGCAACTCCTACCCCTGGTAGCACCAGTCTGTACATGAAGAGAGGACACGTACACCGCTGCACACACGTGACCATGAATACTGCTATGAACATTTTTGTGAGAAATGGAAGACACTTCAGCCTTCTCTGCTAGCTAACATGTGGCTCCTTCATGTTTGAAGAAAATTATCTTTCTCAAGGTTCAGTTCAGAAATTCTTTTTAACTCCCTCTTTTTTACAAGCTCAGCTTCATATGGAAGAATTCAGCATCTCTTTCTGTTACAATATTTTGCCTTCATTTTGAAAATACCACCATATGTGTTCCAGCTCCAGGTGTTGCCCTGTTTCATAATAACTAATTAAAATATGTATACTGTAACATAATTTTCTAATGGCTAAGAAGGGATTACAGAAATATGTCTATAAAATATTACTCAGGGAAGACAAGGGCAGTTTCTGTCACAGCTGTATTTTCCTCATTCCTGCAGTCATGTAGGGTGTCCATTTCTTCCACCATGCAATGGAGCAGCTATGGAGATTCATCAGTGCACTGGAGCCTCCTGTTCCTGCTGGTACAAGCAATGTTGGGCTTCTTCCCTTGGAGCAATCAAAACGTTTTAACCATGACAGAATAACTGAAGTTTCCACAAATTTTAATGAGCTAAAGAAAACATGTTTTGAGTATTCCTCTAAACACTTAATATCCAATCTGTATCCTACATAATTTAGGAAGGATTTGCTATGCACTTGACTAAACTTTGGTGTGAAAGATACAGTGTTTTATCAGGCACTCTCTGTGGCAAGAGTCTGATTCAGTGTTTACATGCTGTTTGGAAATAAATGCTATTCCAAGGAAGAAGAATCCAGCTATCAATATGCAGCCACATTTCTTATGGTTTCTTGATTTTCTGCCTTCTGGTATACCTAAATCCTCTAAATATGAGCTGCTGAATCAGCATTTTGTATGCTCAGATGTAATTAAAGCTGTTCAGAGGGCACGGATGCCATTTTGCTCTAAATTTCCAGGTTTCAAAATTTGTTTTCACTATTCAGAGGAATGAAAATAACCACCTCAAACATTTTTGCAAATGGAAATTGTTATGAAATGTCTGTTTCTGAATATAAAACCTGATCTTTTCGGCTCAAGTTCTTTCTCCTCTGGCTGTAAGTAACAAGGGAACCCTAGGCAAAAACTTTCTCAAGAAATGTTTGTCAAAACTGATATGTTGATACAACATATTGGCTTTGATGAAGTGACATATTTCATTTCACTGAAAATATTCTGACCAACTCCAGATGAGATTGACTTATTTAAGCTAAGAAAATGATTCATTGTGAGAGTCTGAATAACAAAATAAAATAATAGAGTAATGCATGGGGTAGTCTAAATAAGCCAATAACATAGCAGAATAAAGCAATATTCTTCAAATCAACATCATTGGATCTGAACCCTTGTCTTTATGTCTGAGATAAACTCATAAAATATAAACAGAATTAAATAGTAGAAAGGATGCTTATGTCCATCCAATATAGACTCCTGGATAATATTGGCCTTTTCCTTTAAATCTTGAAGTCATAGGAAAGTAAGGTCTGAATCCAACTTTTGCCTGTACTGAAGAACTAATACACAGAGAAGACATTTGAGAAAAATTTGTGAAACATATTTCTAAAGTTTTTTATTGGAGGAGAGTCTAAATCTTACCCAGATAGTTATTCCTTTATTATTAGGATATGCTAATAACTGAAAATGTTGTCCTGCAATGTAACTTACATTCTCCTGATAAAACCTCAGATAATTAGTTTAAACCAAAGTTTAGAGGATCATCAATCCACTTAGAGGATAATCAATAATTGTAGCTGTTCCAGGTATATTTCAAATATAGTAAAACTGCACAAGCTTCCCACTTGTAATTCATTTTTCTTCAGTAAATAAAAAACTTTTTGAAGAGTTTCCCAACTACCTGTGTTTTCCTCATTTTTTTAAACTTTTTGAAGAGAAGAGAAAATCAATAAATTTTATGCAATGATTTCTAAATCATCTTCATATTAGTAATTTCAATGTATAATCATATATTCAAGTATTTGAGTTGTATTCTCTACATCAGATTCAGCTACTACACCACATTTAGTAAGAGGCCTCAACCTCCTTTTCAATAAGGGAAAGATAGTCAAATTGTCCACCAGTTCACCACTCACATTGTCAGAATGATGTGTGGATTTAAGTGGAGCTCTGACCACCAGAATATGTCCTGAAAGCCTTGACACAGCCATCAGAAGAGAAAATGTAGGGTGGCTGACTTCTCATGAACTTCACACTTATCAGGGATTGGAAATCCCTGCCTGAACTGGAGCTGTGAGTATTGGCTGTGGAATTTCCCGAGCCATCTGACAAAGTGCAGGCACTACATCAACAGCTCCTGCAAAGCCATAGCAGTGATCCAAATGCCATTTCCCTCTTAGTGTGTCAAGAAGATTGGTTTGCTATCAGCCCAAGCTAGAACTAAATCACAGGGATGGTTTTGCTGTGAACAGGAAAGAGGGGATAAATAACTATTTCCCTTTTTTCAAAACCAGGGAAGACCAAGACTTGCCACATTGATTTTGAATGAAAATGTGACTACCTAAGCCAGGCTTTACCACTGTCGATCAAAGAAGATAACTTTCAAAATCAATTTGGGGTGTTTGCTTAATTAATATAATTTCAGTATCTATTTGATCCAGAATTAAGGCAATTTGGGTGGGATTTGAGCCCCATTAGGGAACAAAGCCTGATTCTTTGTCTTGTCTCTTGGGAGCAGGCTGCCCAAGCCCTCATAGACCAGAAAATCTAATTCACACTGTTTTCCTTTCAAGAAAATTCCTGGGGCCAATGGAAATGTATGAGATTTTATATCAGGTCATTAAATTGTCATGCTTTGTCCTTTGATTTAATTAAAATCTTCTTAGTTATTTAGACTTCTGTGCTGCAAGCTGAAATGTAAATGAGTGGTAAGATAAATGATTTAATATAACATCTACAACTCAATATTTCTTCCTACCTGAGAAGTTAAAATTTGATAATATATTTCTAACTCCACACAATGATCACTTCTCAATGTTTGGAGTAACTGTTTGTATAAGAAAACTAGAAAATATATTTTATAGTTTCTATATTACAAACACTCAAAAAATTATCTTCTTTTCTATCCAACAAATGTTTAAAATTCTGTGAATTTCAAAGGACTGAACAACAACATACAGACCATTTTGGCTAAATAAGCACACAATTGGATTGATATAGATCATAATTCAATATCTTCCTTTCTCATTCCTTTGTTGAATAGGAAAAGCACTTATTCTCATGACAATAATCTAGTTTTTAATATACCACTTACATATATTTATTATAGATACTAATAATTATAGATTATTAATTGCATTGTCCATACATATTTTGTTT
>VZTR01020458.1:0-19071 GCA_013400775.1 Chaetops frenatus | reverse complement strand
GGCAGCCCCAGGGCCTCTCCTGTGAGAGGTTTCCTGGTGCTTTGCTGGTCCCCAGCTCTGTGCTGCTGCTTGCTGCCTTCCCTGGGGACCCTCAACCACTTCCTTTTTTGAGGTATCTTGAAGGCTGACTCTAAACACTGGGCTTTGCCTTATATCAAGAAGACTAAATTTTGAAACTCACTGTCTGTATATCTGCCCACATTCAGACTCCTTCACCAAGCTAAACTTGGACATAGAGTGGTTTTGAAGAGTTCTGCACCCCACAACGGCAGCCTTTGTTTGGAGGATGTGCTCCTTTCCCAGCCTCATCTTTTTCCTTCTCCTCATTTGCATCATGCTTTTAGCTTGCTTGACCAATGCACTTTATGCTCAATCTAAGAAAGACAAATTACTCAGCCAAACAGCACACAGAGGAGACATCTTATGACAATAGCATCAAGTGTTGATACTCAGGGATTATTACTTTATAATAGAAGCTAGAAGCTAGAACAAATTGCTTTTTGTGAAAGGAAGTCTGCTTTCTCAAATGCATGAAGTTTATATAATAGTCAGAAAATGGCCAGTTCAGCAGATTTTATACACATAAATATTATATGTAATATTTTATGTATAAGTGTGCCAAGTTTACTCCAGTGTAAAGCTTTCCTTTAAAGAGTAATTCTCACCCCACAATTCACTTTTATGATTTTCTTAGGGCTTTAAGTGTAAAAGTTCAATCTGGTTTTGTTTTATCCTTCCTTAAAAAAAAAAGATAGAATCACACAACAAGTTAATTTTTACATTGAATCTGCCAAAGGCATGTTGTCACATGTGAAGCTAAACATGTCACTTTTGCAAACACAAGCATACTCACATGTGCACAGCCAGATACACAATGACTTTTAAAGACTTAATGACAATAGAAATAGTTTCATGTGGAAAAAGGAGGCCCTGACTGGAGTCATTGACTGAAGCAGGCTGTGCTCATTCTTGGGCTCCTCTCCAAACCTCCCTCCAGCCCTCCTGTTTCACATCTAGTGTAAAGATATTTCTCTCCCCCAGACAGTTTCTCAAAAATCTGAAACTTGGGCTTTCTGCCAGCTGCTGGATCTTAGGCTGAGTCCTTTTACTGAGACCCTTTTCATGTCCTGTCCCTTCCCTTTGGGCTCAGAGAGCTGCAGCAGACAGCAACAGACAGGTTCTTTGTTTGTCCTTTCTCTCCTGCCCTGCATGAACAGAGGAGAGCACTGGTTCCTGTCCAGCCATAGGCACACATTCTCAGGAGTTTTAATACGACCTCAAAAGAAGGATTTGATGAAACTAACTGAGGAAATCACATGCGTTTGGGCTGGAGTGTTATCAGTTTTGAACCACTTTGTGAAAGGAAAGTCCTGCTTATCATACCTGATTTCCTTTTATGACAAGGTAAGCCACCTAATTGATAAAGGGAAACCAGTTGATGTAATCTTTTTGGATTTCAGTAAAGTTTTTGATAGTGTCTCTCACAAGATCCTTCTGAACAAGATGTCTGGCACACGGTTGAATAAACACATTGTGTGATGCGTGAGCAACTGGCTCACAGGTTGGGCACAAAGGGTTAAGAGAGATCTTAACAAATGAGAGGGCTGGGCAATCACCAAACATATGAAGCTCAACAAGGGAAAGTGACAGATTCTGTACCTGGGATGAGGCACCCTGGATGTATGGACAGACTGGGGAATAAGAGGTTGAGAGACAATGCCATGGAGAGGGACCTGGGGGTCCTGGTTGAGGAAAAGTAGAATATGAGTCAGCAGTGCCCTGGGTCCCCAGGGAAGCAGTCACAGAAGCAAACCTGACAGAGTCTNCTTGGAGCCTCACTGGTTTTGCTTTCAAACCAGCACAGGCACATGGTGGGATTCTTGGGAGTAGTGCTGTGAAGGGCCAGGAGTTGGACTTGATGATCCTTGTGGGTCCTTTCCAACTCGGCTCATTCTGTAATTCTGTGATTCATCAAAGTCAGGGATGCGGCTGCAGGGGTATCTGCTTTTTCAATCTCCTTCTTTATTTGACAGCTGTTCAACTTTCAGACATACCATGTAACCACACTCTTTTTGCCCTACAATATTCTGTTTTAGACAGAAATTATGCCCAGTACATTCTAGGATCTAAATCATAACTGCCAGAATTACAAAACCAAAGCCATGCATGGTTTGCATTACCAGAACTGACTCCCTTAGGATCTGAAGTCCTAATACATTTTCTTCCTGTGTAGACTGTGCTGTACTTGGGAGCTGCAAGGATTCCCTTTGCATTCCACTTCATATTTTAACACTTTTTAACTTCTGTACTCGCTGCATGGAAATGCTTTTACCATGAGGATGCCCTATAAAGGTGTTTAAATACCCTGCTCATCCACACAGGGGTTACAGCACAAGTAATGGCAGAAGACACTCCACTGCCACTACCTCCATAGTCACTACCATCTTATTTCTATGGCAATTTCATAGGGATGATGCTTAGTGAAGCAATACTATGGCATCAGACACTAATGTGATCCCAAGGTTTATGGCATAGCACATGGAACAACTTACAGGATTCCTAGTGGTTTTGAGCAGCTTACAGTTTTGGTGTGACTATTACTCAATTATACCATTTTTCTTAACAACCACATTTTTAGAGTTGACTTCAGTTGTGTAAAAGTCCATTTTCTAAGAAAACAGTTTTTTCCAGTCAAAGGAGATACATCCACCTCACCAAGGGAGTCATTCAGACTGACTATCAGAAATGAGAAATAAGAATTGGTCTCACAGGATTGCAGAGGATTCCTCAAATCACTTACAGTCATGATTATCCATGGTGCACTTTTCAAGTGAAAAAATTATGCTCCCCACGGCAAAAGACGGGTGCAGTTTCAGAGACAGTTTACTCCAGGAACTGCTGCTCACTGTGACAAGCTTGATTCCCAGCAAGGCATGTGGTACATGCTCACACATAGGCATGCAACTGATACTCTCAGTATTATCTCATAAAAGCACCGGTCTGAAACGTTACCTCATGTTTCATGTACCTTGAACTGAAAAATTACTAGCAAAAAGAGACATTTATGTATACATACATAAATGTGCACACATACACGTCTTATGGTCACAGAGATGCCTCTATGCACTCAGCAGCTCTGCTACAGAGAAACTTCCTCAAAAGGCTGCAAGGGAGGTTGCTCTATCTGTACTGTTTAGGCACTGTTTGGTCCCATCCTGCACTATTCTTGCTGTACTAGAAGAGACATCTTTCCTTGGAGCACTTCAACCACTCATTTGACAATCTTTACATGATTGCTACATGAGGTGAGTGTGATCCTATGAAGGAAAATATACAAAGAGCACAGCAAAGGAAGGGAACTAAGTTTGCACAAGCATCTTAAATTTGGCATTTCCTACCCTATGAGAGACTTAATGTAGAATTTGTATTTTATTTTACTGCAAAAATTCCCATCCTCATTGTAAGGGTATTTCTCCACTACAGATCACAGGAAGCTTGATTTGAAGTGCTCCAAAATGGGAGCTCACTGTCCTTACATCTTGAACTCTTTTTGGATCCAAGCCAGAACTGACTAGTTTAATGTGTCACCATAACAACAGCTAAGCACTTCAGTTTAAGTATATTTTCTCTACTCTTTTGTTTAAAGAACCAGTAGCTGAGCCACAGATTTCACACTCTTATTCTGAAACAGGCTCAAGCAGACCAAAACAACCATTTTCAACTGTTTGTCCTTGACACACAATAGACCACAGGCCAAATGTTTCCTTGGCTCCAAGGGGTAAAACCATTGAAGAACAAACTTTAAATGCATTATTATTGTTTTGTGATCAGAAGAGATTCGTGTTTCTGACAAAATGTTGGTAGCTTTTGATTTAGTTACCATTTTTCAAATACTTCATTTCTATTCCTAGCAAATCTTGAATCAACATAAATAAATATATCTAAGCAACAGATTTTGCATATCCATACTTTCAGGGAGATTTATTTTGTTAGTGAGCACACCCACATTTCAGATTTTCAGATGAGCTTTAAAATGCTGGTTCCTTTACAAACAATTCCTTTACCGGAATCAAATACTAGAAAATGCTTGATAACAAACTTTACCTAAAATAGCTCATAGTAGTTAAAGAAACAGACATTTTTCATCTCTGAAGCACTTAAACTTAGCAGGATTCTTAGTTTTAGAAATATTAAAATAAAATTTATCTCTTTAATAACAAAGACTTTGTCATTTATAAAAAATATGAAAATAATAATAAACTTCCATAACAGATTTCCTATAGAACCCTCTTTGCTTTACTCACCCATTGGGGCTGCAGACAGCAGACACTGAGACACATGTGGAGACCAAGCTTCTACTTGCTTCTGCAGCTCAGGTATTGAACTATGTAAATAATGTTGGAACACTGTGAAGAAAAAAGTTCTCAAATATATGTGATGCAATATAATTTGGAAGAGGTTTCCAGCTTTGTCAGATGTAAACATCAGGATCAATTTAATGAAGGAGGCAGTTCTGCCACAGCCACTGTTATGCACACGTGAATAGCTACACGTGTCAGAAGGCTGGGATGCAACACAAAACATTAGCCAATATCAAACAAAAGCAAATGTGTATCACACCCTTGTTTTTTACACCACTCCTTTTGAGTGGCTACATAACATGAATACTTTTTCATTTTCACGTTAGAGATGTCCCTGGTGGTATAAAAAGCCAGAATAACATCCTGGGTGCTGGAATCTTAAAGTATTGCTGGTGCTTTTGAAAGCTCATTTACACTAATTCAAATATCAGGTGTAGATATAAGTCAGTGAACTTCTTAAAGATGCTCTCTAGCACACTGTGAATGGATAAGATGTAGACCAGCTCAAGGCAAATCTTTCTGTGGTCTTTCTACAGATGGGACCACAGCTGAACACCTGTAGGAAAGATTATGTACAGATGTCTTCAAAGACTCAAACAAAGAAGAGCATTAAGGAAAACAAGATCCTGTGAATTCAGGAAACTATATTTGGATCACTACAATTGCCAGAGCACTGCAGAAGTCAGACTAATTTGTCATCTAGAAAGCCACAAAAGCTAGATCTGTCAAATAAATATGAACTTCCAGCAGCCCCTATCCTGTTTCATGGCTAGAAATAGCATTTGATTAGGTAGATGAGAAAATAAATTAATTAAAAATTAATAAAGCAGCTTGCAAAATCATAGCTGTGTTCTATCCCAAAACTAGGTGGATCTAGGATTTATTTACTCATATAAGGATCATTCATGGCCATTTTGCAGGGTTAAGACATGAACATTTAAACAACACACATGTATTCACAAGCATTTTCTCAGACAAATTTTCTCAAGTCTTGATTTTGAAAAGGCAAGTGCATCTCTATGTTATGATAGAATGTTATGATACTTCAATGGTGAACCTAAACTCACTTTCAGTATCGATGTTACCTTGTGCCTGCACTGCTCAGACATAGGTATCTTGTTGTGCCAGTAGCAATCATTTAATCTCCACACTTTGATATGATTACTTACTGATTCATTGAGAAGAACACTCACAAGTTATTATTCTGAAAAACATAGATTTAGTGGCAATTCAATAAAAAATATTTCACCTCAAATCCAGTTCTCCTGTAAATTAATTGAAAATATAGGACAAGCTTGTCTGGCTGAGGCAGAGATTAAATCATCAGGAACATATTGAAGTATGCTCTACAGATCTTTAGAAATGCTGGCAAGTTTTCCATAGAGTTAATAGATTGTTATCTTCTCCATAACTAAGCAGGATAAACCAATGCAAGGAAAAGAGATCAAATTTCAAAATAGGATGCTCTAGATACTTTTTTTCTGACAGTCTAACTACAAATTCCTGCTCTGCATCTGATTCCCTATTCATAAAATAGCTTCCCTCATTGCACAGGGTGTTATGAGGCTGCCCACACTAAACAATATGATTGATTCAGTAGTACAGTAATGGAGTCATCCAAAATCCTAAAATAAGCAACAAAAAAAGAAGATGAAGTCTATGAACTCCTTTCTTCCATGAGAAGGAGAAAGTTCTTAAGGAAGAATTGCTATTAATTTGGAACAGAGGGGAAAAAACACTCTTTTTGAGGGGAAAAATACATGGCTTGAGCTGTATATGCATTGTTTGCCCTCAGTGTGCCAAGGACCACTCACTACTCAATGCCTTTAGGCTGTGGTCCATATTATTCATCAGAATAACCATAAATCACAATCCCAGACTAAACACCTTCTACAGCTGCTGAAAGACAAATTCAGCATCTTGTACGTTACTGTTGGTATTTGCAGTGTCGTTAGTATGCAGAGAAGCACAAGGAAAATTTTTCCTACTATGCCCTATTCCCACAACCTTCTTCACATTTTCTTTCATTCCCAGGCATGCATTTCTTTCATTATGGAAAATACATGCTTAATTTAAGGCCCAAAACTGAAATGCTGCTTACAATAATGCTTTCTTGACTCTTATTAACTTATGAACTGTTGGTGGGTTGCCCAGCACTCAGAGAAGCTTTTCTGTTCTTTTCCAAGCTACAAAGTGTCTCAAGGGCCTGAGGGTTTTTATAGTTTTTAGTGAGGGAAAGTCTGAAGAATAATTTTCTAATGTTAGTCATATCATCTATAACTGCATTTCTCTCTTTATTCTAAGCTTAGTGGTCCCTGTACACTTAACACAGAAGTGAAGCACTACTCCAATTCTAGACAAGTGTTGTACGGGTTACCCGATGTGTAATTCCTTCTAGCAGCCTTGGGAGTCAGAAGAGGGCCTCATCCACACAGTGGGAATCTATACCCAAAACTGCTTCTATTTCAATGTCTCAGGATATTATACAAAGGTCTCAGCAGACTCCAGGTAAACTGCAAGGCAGTGCAACAAGTACAACACCAGCCTTTGCTTACAACAGCATCTATCATTCCCACATACACTAGACCCACATCCATGAGAAGTATGTATAAATCCAAATAATGGACTTTAGCTAGCAGCATTCACAGCTGAAAGTGAATCATGGACAATATGAATTATTCAGGTGTGTGTGCTTGGACAGTGACAGACCTTCCTTCTTTTCCTATAAAGCCCATTTGTATATACAGTCCTTTTTCCCCCTGAACTACATGAAGTGAGAGCTGCAAAGGAAACACATTGCTGATGGGATGTGTAAGGCTTAGATTAGCATATCTTACAGACTACAACCTCTACTTCAGAATATGTTGGAGAATATTTAGTTGATTAATATCCATACATTTCCTGACTCATGCAGAGCAAAATTCATTTAATAACAATCTCTGACCTGTGAAAAGAGTCACAAGCTTCCCCCGACACCTGAAGAAGCAGTTGCAGAGTCAGTCAGAGATGCAGAAGCACCAGCAAGCCCTGCTGCCTTGGTGCAGATGAAGAAGGATCCCCATACACATGGCCGAGCAACATGAAAGTCTGTGCTCAGATTCAGCTCCTGCCCACACCCAAAGCTGGCAAGCAGTGTATATTTTGCCACTGTATTTTGCCTCACCAGTTTCTGGAAAACTTGAGAGCAGGATGGGAGATTTTAATTCTTTCTACTATTTATTCTTTTCCCTGCTGGAAGCAAAGCTCTTTTTGTAAGCCTTTTCAGATGCCTTGCATGGCTACCAATACAGTAACTTCAAGCCACAGCAGCACACAATGATGCCAGCAGTCCTGAACATTTACTGCCTCAGCAGGACACTGAAAATCAAACATGGCAGCTCTCCTTTCAGCAAATGTCCTGCACTTCCTTCCCAGGGATCAGAGCTTCTCATCCTCCAGCGTCTGCTTCTTACAGAAGAAAACTTCTTAAATCTATAAACTCCAGAGATCTGCTTGACTAGAAGTGGTCCTTAAGAGCAACCTGGAGTGGACCTAAGTCCACAATAGGATTTCTTTATCTTGCAATGTGAGATAAAGTCACAGTAACCGCCTAATGCAACTCTAAGATTAGAGGGCAAATATGTGTTAGCAATAATCACTATGGACATGGATCTGCAAAAATCAGCCAAGCTTGCTCTTTAATACATACACAAAGTAGACACAGACATATGCTTGAGAGGAGCCCAGAAAGAAAAATGGTATAATGACTTGCTTGTTTGTTTCCTATGAAGCAGGGAGTGTGAGCATTAATCAATGTCTGCAGTGAAGATGATGAGAAGGCCTCAGCTCCCGTGGACTAGGGAGAGAACCAGCCAGAGTGTGCAGCCCTGTGCTGGGGCAGCTGCCCTGGAGACCTGCACAAGAAAATCNTGTGTCACATGTGAACTAATATCCTTTCTGGGCGGGAGTTCACAGTGATATGGATTCTACAAGAGACTTATGCGTCTTGTGGGAAAAAATCTCCATGGTGAGACAAGAGAGACTCTTCTTCCAATTGGACTGATGAAAGCCTATTTCAAGAGTGGTAAATTGACCAGGGGTTTTTCTAAGTTTGTTTCTCTGTGTTGTTGGTGAGAAGGATGGTGGTAAAGGAAGATAAATGAGGTGGGAGAAAGGAACCATCATGGGTGAGGGGCTGGGGGGAGGAAGAAGAAACCACCTGGGGGTTGATTTTGATTCTGTTGTCTTTTGTTAATAAACTATTTTTATCTTTGAAGTTTAGGCCTGTTTTGCATTTCTCTTAATCCTTATTCTCATAAAACCACTACACTACACTCTCGCCTGGTGTGAGCAGGCGAGCAGGTGAATGTGAAACCGCTACATTAAATGGTGTTTCCGCCCGGTTTTGAACAAACCCATGACACTACTATTTATTCTTTTCCCTGCTGGAAGCAAAGCTCTTTTTTGTAAGCCTTTTCAGATGCCTTGCATGGCTACCGATACAGTAACTTCAAGCCACAGCAGCACACAATGATGCCAGCAGTCCTGAACATTTACTGCCTCAGCAGGACACTGAAAATCAAACATGGCAGCTCTCCTTTCAGCAAATGTCCTGCACTTCCTTCCCAGGGATCAGAGCTTCTCATCCTCCAGCGTCTGCTTCTTACAGAAGAAAACTTCTTAAATCTATAAACTCCAGAGATCTGCTTGACTAGAAGTGGTCCTTAAGAGCAACCTGGAGTGGACCTAAGTCCACAATAGGATTTCTTTATCTTGCAATGTGAGATAAAGTCACAGTAACCGCCTAATGCAACTCTAAGATTAGAGGGCAAATATGTGTTAGCAATAATCACTATGGACATGGATCTGCAAAAATCAGCCAAGCTTGCTCTTTAATACATACACAAAAGAGACACAGACATATCCTTGAGAGGAGCCCCGAAAGAAAAAATGGTATCATGACTTGCTTGTTTGTTTCCTGTGAAGCAGGGAGTGTGAGGATTAATCTATATGTCTGCAGTGCGGATGATGAGAAGGCCTCAGCTCCCGTGGACTAGGGAGAGAACCAGCCAGAGTGTGCAGCCCTGTGCTGGGGCAGCTGCCTTGGAGACCTGCACAAGAAAATACAGAGGTGTCATCCCATGGGCGTCCCTTGTGTACCAGGCCATTTGCTCATGGAAGGAGGAGCTGAGATTAGCTGTTCCTGACTTTTCCCCAGGCTGAGCCTCCTGCACAACGCTCAACAGCAACACAACACCGAATCAGTCCTCTAAGCTCTGACACTGCCCACACTGGGTAAGCTCTAAGTCTCAGGCTGAGCTTTGCAGTTTACAGACAGTTCTTTTAGTATGTGCTGGGTGATTTTATGCTATGTGTAGTGTATTGTAATTCACTATATATTCCCCTTCCCACTGCAGCTTCAAAGGAACATGCTTCCTTTTTAAAAGAAATTCATTAATTTTGGGCTACAGGCAACCTTAAGTGACCCCAAAGGCAGAGACAGGTAACAAAGACAAGACCTAACCTTGAGCATGTTAATGCTGAGTTTTGTTGGGAATTTTGTCAGAGCTGGGATAAGAGGAACGGGATGCAAAGAATTTCTGGAAGTGCAACTCTCCCAGAAAATGGAACCTATTGAACTTTTCCTAATTAGCAATCAGGGTCCTTTCATTCATCTGAATTACAAACATCAGCAAGAGAGGGAGGGAAAAATCTACACTGATGCTTTACGTCAATTAATTCCAACAGAACATCAGAGTTTTTATATTATTAAACCTCCTATATAATTATAACTCTTGCAGTTATTTGTTAGGTATGGAAAGTTATCCCTTTTTTTTTCCTTATATCCTTTGTTTCATTTATTTCAAAATTTTATCAGTCATTAAATAATTATTTCTTTTTAAAAATTTTTAAATATTTTTTTAAAGATCACCGTTCTTTGGTTCTGTTTAGCCATATTTCATTGCTAACATTGATCTAACCTCAGCAGTAATGCAGGACCAGATTCTGGTTTCCTTACTCACAATAACCAAAAGTTGTTTGAACCTCTGCTGACTTCAGTGTAACCCCTTGTGTGAGTATCTGCTCACCAATGGAAGAGCTTCACAATCTGACATGTGCTGCTTTGTTGGTCACTGGCACACTGACACTTCGGAGTTCAGCCAACTTTCAAAAAGATAGTGACTTATCATTATTCTGTCATTGATTTAAATCTTGACAATCTTGTGAATAAGCACAGGTAAAAGAAAAATATTCCTGTTAGCCCCATTTTATAGATTACAAAATGTGCACAGAGGGATGATGCACCACATGTAAGCCTTGCTTTATAGGCATTTTAGAAATAAGACAGAAATTGGCTGCACACTCAGTACTCTGGCTCATGGGCCATAAGACAGATTGTCAAGAGACTACTGTCTGCAGCTCCTGGGTTCATGCCTTCTGAGGCCAGGATGAAATCCAGACCTAAGTTGTTCCTATCTATTATTTGTGTATTTATAGTGTGTCAGTCGCTGAAGTACTGAAATGCCAGACTTGCCCAAGGCCACAGACTCAGCATCCAACCGGAATTCAGATCTCAGGAATTCCTTTGTCCTATTCCCATGTTCTGTTGCCTCCTCTGTGCTACATAAAAATAAAGTTCAGGTCACCTTTATCTCCAGGACTATTTGATTTCATACAATAGATACAAGAACACCATCACTGCTGCCAGAAAATATTTATCAATTTTGGCCATATTTCTATAGGAATTTTATGATGCAAAAGAGCAGTGCTGCAATCACATAAATTAAGAGACTTATTTCAGGATTGTGATTATAAGCCAACAGCATTTCCCTTTCTTGGAGTGAACATGAAGGAGTAAGAGAAAGAGTGGTGATAGAAAATAGATGTTAACATTCAGCCATATCTCCAGTGTGCTCAGCAAAGTGCTTATTCATTGTCTTAATTCACTCTCATGGTCTTTTTTGTCCTGTTCAAGACCAAAAAAATATGCAACTTGGGAAAACAGTGAGGCAGCGCAAGAAAGGAACAGCTGGTTTTTAAAANATTTTATGATGCAAAAGAGCAGTGATGCAAGCACGTAAATTAGGAGACTTATTTCAGGATTGTGATAATAAGCCAACAGCATTTTCCTTTCTTGGAGTGAACATGCAGGAGTAAGAGAAAGAGTGGTGATAGAAAATAGATGTTAACATTCAGCCATATCTCCAGTGTGCTCAGCAAAGTGCTTATTCATTGTCTTAATTCACTCTCATGGTCTTTTTTGTCCTGTTCAAGACCAAAAAAATATGCAACTTGGGAAAACAGTGAGGCAGCGCAAGAAAGGAACAGCTGGTTTTTAAAAATTCTCTTGTTGCCCTAACTTATAACTAGTGATAAAAATCACGTTATGAGCAGGGAAGGTGACCTTTTATACAAGTCTTGCAAACTACAGGGACTTGGATACCTCAAATCTAAATCTGCTGAGGAATCTAGAGAAGTTAACTCCTTTATTCTCCTCTTACCCAAACCAAGTCAAATCAAAGAGAACAGAACAGGCTCACCCAATGAAACATATCTGACTGTATCTGAGTTAGTTATCCATATTCCCTTTACTGTTAACTGAAAGACACAGGCAACTCAGCTAAGGAAGGCCAGGTAAATCTCTCTTTCTTCAGTAGTTATGTGAAGAGTTGGTTAGACACCTTATATATGGCTATCTGTACTAAAGTCCTATGAGACAAATCCCAGATTGAGTCACCATAGTTTAATCAGCTTCATCCTTGTTCTTTTTGGATGATGAACAGTTTAACACAAGCCATGAACTGTGTAACTATTTATTTCATCTGCTTGAAATAAATATTGTAGCTTATAATTTCCCTGTTCTCTCTGAATGACTCAACTCTAAGGGCTCAGCTCAGTAGGTACCACTGAACTACAACTTCTCTTTAAGGAGTAAGAAACAAGTGCCAAAGGCTTGAGCTTACAGAGCTTCTCTGCCCTCCTGTCTTTTAACTTCTCTCTACATTCTTCTCTCTCACCTAAGCTCTCATCACCATCTACAGCTTTTAGCAGCTGGTGGCCATGATAAAGCAGGTCAGCTGCTGAAATTCTTCAGATAGCTTTTGACAGTCAATTTGGATCAACAGTCTACAGGAATAGGGCATTTCTGAAAGCCACACTCATTTTAGACACCAGTGCAAATGGCTAATGTTCAAATATGTCAAATGGCTCAAGATTAAGTGTATTGGAAAGAAAGAATTTTAATTTCCTCTGTTTAAGAATTAGGAGAGAAACTTGTTTTTAAATTTCTCTGTTGCAAAATAGTAATTACATTTTATTTCAGGGTTGCTCTCTGTGGGGTGGGGTGATTGGTACCATGTACAGCATTAATTCAAAAACATGCTGAAGCACACAGAGTTTTAAGCAAGCAAGTAGCCCTAATGAAGTAAAGAAATTAATATTGCACTGTCCTTCTGTAGTCAAGACCCGAAAGCCTGGAAAAATAATTTCTATTTTCATCCCCACAGGAAAGGCATAGGAAAACACTTACTTTTTTAAAACCTATTCATGCAGTAAGTAATGGCTTGACTTTGGACTGTGGCATTGTCTTGGTAAACGTTCTTTCCAAGATACTGCTTAGTTTACTCCAGACCAGAGAGAAAGCGAGCAAACAAGAAAGATTGATACGGGGTTGTGTTTGAGGCCAGATTACCCAGAGGCAGAAAGAGGTGGGCAGCCTTCCTTGGGACCCTGTTCCAGTGACATAGTATGTCTTTTCATTAGAGAAAAAGTGCTTTCAAAGGCATCATAGCAACTCCTGAAGGACACTCTGACATTCAATATGGGACAGAGAGTTACTGTTTAACACTGAAATACTGTTTATTAGATAAACATTACATTTAAGTAGCAAGAAAACACATGAAACCATTGCAAAACTTCATGTATTTTCTTTGCTGCAGCTTTGTCCTTCATGTTATTTTTCTGGAAGAAAGAATTTAGTATTGAAGAAAAGGTTCATACTTGCTCAGTAATACTGTGTATTCACCAAACTGTTCCATCACTGTTTTCAATGTTTACTCCTGAATAATAGTTTTCATTTTCCCAACTCAAGGATCTTCTCAGTGGTGCAGGAAGAAAGTAAAAACTTCTCTGTGTGTGACAACAATCTGCTGCCACAGCAATGAGTGTCATCTTACATGCAACCTTTCGGGCTAAATTCTGCTCTTAATTATATTGGATTCATGCTGTTGGCTTGCATACTTTTACAGAGACTTAAGAAAGAGATGTCTTGCATGACTATTACAAGTACAGCTCTGCTCCTATGCTAATCTTACTTCACTAGTCTCAATCAAGTTGCTCCTGATTTATATTAGTTTACCAGAGATCAAGTTCAAGCATGAAAGTCATCAGGAAGTTATAGACCTTTATTCAAAATAAAAATATCTTTTCTCATTAATCAGGAAAGGCTATGGAAAAAGTAAAGAAGTGACTTTACATTTTGTTGATATGTGAGAACATTTGTCCAAGTACTAAATCCCCCTTTAAAGAAAAATAATGTGCTAAAGCTTTAAAAGGAGTCCAAACAGAGGATTAATTGAGGAGATTGATTTCAGTTTTCCCCACCCTAGTTTAATAGGCTTTTTCTCAACTGCATTTTGGGGAGTTTGGACTTTTAGACCATTTATTCTTAAAAGCAGTAAGGAANGGCTGAAGAGAGTAGAGTTAGGTCAAACCTGAGAACAAAATATCTCCCGTCACAAATGTAGCATTTGACCAAAGACCAAATCCTGGTTTCGTTTTGGGTCATAAAGGTGCAAGCCCCTCATCAATCATGTTCTTTTTTGAACTGATCTTATTCCAGGACATTAACTCTTAAGAGCCCCAGGAGCCAAAACAGAGAGGAAATTACTCCTTTTAACAGAGGATGCTCTTGTAACTGCAGCAGCAGGACACACCAACAAAGGCGGCTGTGTCTGTGTGTCAGGAGCCAGAGCTCAGGGCAGCTCTGCTCAGGGACCTACATCGACTCCTGGTCATATTACGGGTGGGGACACACACTCGGAGGAAGCTATTTCTCCTTGTTGCTCTAACCTCCTGCTGTTGGAATCTCTGGCACAGAGCAGTCAGATCCAGCTTTACTGCAGCTCTGCTAGCAGATTTGGTCTGCTCTGCGTGCACCGGTGTAACTCAGAGCAGTCAGACACGCCAGGCCAGACCCTTGGCTGCATTCACAGACCACACACCAGCAGGCTTAGCCTTACATCAGCTAGCAACAGCTCGAGCTGCCCAGAAACCAGGAGGTGAGCGCTCCTGGATTTTTAACAGCATAGCTTTTAATTGTGAAAATGTTCCTCCAGGTTTATTTAAGCCACAAGAGAACAGAATGGCTGGCAGGGGATCAGCTCCCCAGAATAGTATTCAAGGCCAGGTTGGATGGGGTTTTGAGCAACCTGGCCTAGTGGATGGTGTTTCTGCCCATGGTAAGGGGGTTGGAACTAGATGATCTTTAAGGTCCTTTCCAACCCAAACCATTCTGTGATTCTATGAAGAGTATTCCAGGCACACCTCTTTCTCTCTAGGAACGGATATGTCCATACCATGGCCAGAAATTGCTGACTCTGTGATGCAAAGCACATGATCTGGCTCCTGTACTACATTTCCTGTCAAAGCTGTACCTAGAATTTATGAAACTCTGGTGATTTTTTTCTCCCCCTCTGTTCTGTTTTAGATCAGGCTGAGAATACATCTGAGCATCCAGAGATTTTTAATATTGTCTTTTTCTGGCTAAACAGATATAATGTTTTATTATTTTCCCACACTTCAGGCTTTCCAAAATGTACTGCTCTTATAAATATAAATGTAGGGGAGGAGGGAAAATGGGTAATTATATCTCCTATCCTTTCTTATCAAAGCTGTGTGTTAGCAGAGAGGGAGAAACTGAGAAAAAAAAACATGAGAATAAAATTTATTGCAGACATTTCTCAGCTGAAGGTCTTCCAACTAAGCTTCCTCCCAAATTTTGTGATTTCAAAGACAGTGTATGACATATCTTATATACCAAGATTTAAATGTGGGGGGTTTTGCAGGTCAAGAAAATGTTTCCAGCCTAACTCAAACACCAGGGGGAAAAAGTGTGTTCAGTGATATCTCCCAGGACTACATCTGCATTGTGATTGTATAGAGATTTTTAAATGTCTGGCCTGTCTATAAAAACCAGCTGGGAAAAAAAACCCCAACCCTATTACTACAGGAACCTGAAGGAAGGCACAATTAGTGGATGTTCTCACTTGCCATCCAAACACTATAGCATGTGTTTCTTTCCCCAGGACATATATTAGTGATCTCAAAGGAGAATTTGCCTGTCACATTATACCCTGGAACTCTGAATCAGTTTTTGCCAACTCCTGTCAACCTCAAGCACTTAAAAGTCATGACTCCTACCCTAGGCCAATGTATGATGATCACCCAAATATGTGAATGCTTCTTTCATTAGAAAGTTTAGATCTTATTTTTAGATCATATCTTTCCTTGACAGATATCTATATAGTGTTTACAGCACTACCAGATCCAAAATACTGAGAATATTGAGAAGTACTTTTGGAAGTACTTTACAAGACTCACATTTGTTTGGGCGTTATGTCTCCCTCACTTCCACACAAATTCAGGGACATTCATTCCCACACCTACAATTTAACTTTCCAAGCAGCTCAGCTCAGAGAGCAAAAGCAGGCACACACTCTCTAGTTATAGATCAGTTCAGCCCCCACACTCACATCTGTTTCTTGACCTAGCATCACCCCTGATCCTTTTGCAGCACTGGAGGCTCCACATCTCATAGGGTCAGTGTAGGGAGGGTTTTGTCCCTTCCCATCCTCCTTGTCCTGAGGAGGGAGATGCCTTCTTCTGAGACAGCAAGATGAGGAGGGAGTGGACAACAAGGCCCACAGTCCTTCTGAACTGCTGCGTCTTTTCCTGATGGTCTCTTTTTCTTCTCTCCTGGGGGTTTAATTTGGGGTTCCCCATTCATTCCAAGGAAATGTTGTCTGCTCATGCACAACTGGGAAGGAGTTCTGCTGGCTATCCCTAGTAGCCCTGCTGTCTTCTCTGTGGCTGCTGGGGAGATGACAGAGGCAGCAAAGTGAGGATTGCAAAGCATGCAAGGATTGCAACCTGTCCCCCACCCGCCTGGGACCTCAGCGTTTGCTGCACATGCTCTTAATACCGAGTCCTAAAATGGGACAGTGCTATTTCTTTCCTTCTGTCCCCTGAGAGTCCCAGTCAGGCTGGTTATATTCAACCACACTTGCAGGAGAGATGAGATGTTGTGTCTAAAGCTGCTTTCCAGTGGCTTCTTTTATTCCTTTAACTAGGAATTTCCTGGGACTCGATTTCATAAAATATCCAGTTTATCACGTTTCTTATTACTTTTAGTGACCAAGCTGTATTTAAACATGCAGCTACATCAGTTACACTCACAGTTCAGCACTCCAGCAGGAAAACTGGCCAATCAATCACTCACATGAGAGGAAAGCTTCAGGTTTGGCCTCAGTTTCTGAGGCAGATTTTTGCAGTTCTTAGGATAGATTGTCATTATACTATTCAGTTAACCAGCTATTAGAGTTACCACAGGACTAATGAGAAAATGAGGAAATCCTAATGCAAAACAATGGTTTTTCACCCTGCATATAGGCATAGAGCATGCATTAAATTCCTTGAATGGAAACTGTACAGAATGACATGAGTGTTACAAGTTAAGACAATCCACAGGGTTCATATGAAAGATCATGTACATCATGGGAATTCAGGTTTGAAGAGAATGTTGGCTTTGGGTTTGAAGTAAACATGGTGTTAGACTTTTCACACTTTAAAATGCACCCTCTTCCTCAACATCTACTTGCTTTCTGAAACTACATCACTACATAGATAAGAAAGAAAAATGGTTAGCTGTTTATGGGTATAAATTCATTGTTATGAAGAACAATGAATATTTCCACAACATTATCTTTGAAAATAGGTTCAGCCTACCAAGTAAGACTGAAGAGGAAATATCTAGGGAAGAGTGTTGTTGCATCCCAAATCCTTATACTTTAGTATCTGGGAAGTTATGAAGAACATGTAGGCAGGGGAGGTTCCCATAAGATTTAGAACGAAAAATTTGGAAAATATGAAATCAGATTGAAACACTCAGCAGAATTAGCAAACCTAGTAATCTAGAGACAGCTGCCTGGAAAATGGCAGGGAGATAAATAGGTGAAGAAGGTTTTCTATGAAATATGAGTAATGGCTAAGAAGTTTACCTCCGCTGAATTGAGTAAAAATAGGACAAGATAGGATGTTGTTGAGCAACTCAGTAGTCTCTGGTTACTTTTTTTATGTTGAAGGTTATTCTTTATATATTTTCTTCAATCACATGGTTATAGGGAGTGGATTAGCAACCTTTTATCTTTCATTACTACTATACTTGTCAAAGGAATTGTACTTAAGTTATTTACATATTTTCGTCTTTGGAACCCCTCTTAAAGGACCCCTCTGTGACTCGGATCTTGCACACAGGACATGAATATTTGCATGCATCTCAGAGTTTCAGGGGGAGAGTCATGGAGAGCAGAGCTCTGCCATATTGATATATAACAGGGAATCAGTCAAAGGAATCGAGTGCAACACCTCCAACAATATCCACAATGGGACTGATTTTTATGATTGTCTCAAGATTTATCTCCACTGTTTGATATTTCCCTTCTTGAATGTATTTACTAGAACACTGTCTCACCCTCCACCACACCTTCTGCAAGCCTACTGCATTGCAGAAGTGTCATGTTGCACACTGATAGTAACTCAGCCTCTCAAAGGCAGAAACTCAACTTTTTCCATTTGAATTGGGGGGGAAGGTAGGTAAAGAAAGCAATGTCAGCAAATTTCTAGCAGTGAAGAGAGTAGTACTAGATTCTGGTTTTCAGGCAAAATTTTGCTTTCAGAGTATAACAGAGTACAACTTCTCACTGACCTCAGCAGAAGTCACGGGTGAGTATCTGAGGGTGGAGTTTGGCCCCTTGACATTTTTGTGAATCAAGGAGAGAGAAACTAATTGTTCCAGGATTTCCAGGTTCAACTAGTGCACCAAACATACCCATTACTTCATATATATTTTATACACATTCACCCTCACAGTATCCTGAACCCTGCATTTCACTTTTGTTTGTGAAACAAAACAAAACAACCCCAAAACAAAGGTAGGATGTTTCTCTTGCAATACATTTCTGTGAATAACAAATCAAACTCTAAAGAGGTCATAAATTTCGCTTATAGGAGTCAGATTGATGAAAACCTTTGTGGTTGATAAAACCTTTTGTGGACACAGTGTTGCATCCCTCATTTTTGAATGCTCTCTTCCTGAAGAGGACCCTGTTAAACAAGCACCCTGGCCCCCAACAAGGGAATGAGGGAGGGAAAAGCCCTTCACTGCTGCTGTCAAATCTGTATCACCACCCAATAACCCTGTTTCTCCAGTATGGTTTTCAAGTCTTCTGCAAGGTAGGAGATATTCATTTTAGCCCTTAAGCTGTGAATGGAAGAGAAACAAGGTAGTCAAGCCTCAGGTTACTGTTCTGGTGACCAGACTGATGTATGAAAGATGGGAATCACACTCCCCACCAACTGCTATGTGAATCTGAGCCTGAACTTCTTATAATTGGCATGCTCTCTCTTGATTTTCCAAGCCAGGACCACCTTTTAGGAAGTACCAATACAGGTA
>VZTR01020456.1:315896-326464 GCA_013400775.1 Chaetops frenatus | reverse complement strand
AGCTAAGAAATCCCTATGCTGATAATAACCCTCACTTGTCAATTAGATGGCATTAGCAGGGACTACACCGTCACACAATTCCACTCTGGTCAGATTTTCGTTTAATTTTTAAACTTCACTTCCATCTCGTGGTCAGGTCAGGCATTGCATGCAAGAGGGATTCCTCGCTGTCTTGGCAGTTTTTAAACCCTAATTTTTCAGGCCTTCTCATAAGGCAACTTGTGTCATGGTGTAACTGTATCTATTCTAAACACGCATCATTGGGTTTGGGTTTTTCCTAGAGGTGGCTATCGTATCGGGGACTATTTCAGACTAAAGATTGTCCCAGTGTGATACAGCATCTTTCAGCAAAGCTGGGGGGTTTTTTGTTTTGTTTTTGGCAGGAGGGGGAGGTTTGTTGTTGGTTGGTTGGCTGGTTTATGGCTTTGAGGGGATGTTCATTCTTTTGTTTGTTTTGGGTTTTTGGTTTGCTTTGCTTTGCTTTTTTCAGATAAAGTGAGGCAAACAATCATGCAGCAGGGGGAGATTTTGTGGTACAGCACAGCTAACTATTGATTCTTTCCCTCTCAAGCAGCATGCACGATCTTTCTTATTTCCAGCTCTAAGACAGAAAGTCTTGCCCTCTTCATTTGTGATACCTTGGCTATTTGTAAGTTATTAATTTTTTTGATTGCAGCACTACTTTTTCCGGATTAATGACCTGTGCAAGGGAAGCAGCAGAAGTGGACTGCCATCAGAGAGAGGGAGGAGGAGATAGATGGGTGCCTTCTTAGGTAGTAGAAAGACATTGTACTATTTCAGCTATTAAATGAGATCTCCATTTCCATACCATATCTCCTTGGGTTGCCACTGCCCAGTGTTTCTTTTCCTCCAGCACAGCTCTCCACTTCTTAAGGCCAATCAGCCTTCTAAAGGTTTTTGAAGGCAGATGGAAACTCACTTTCACTTGCTTAAGAACATCTATTCTACAATAATTCATGGTTTAATGATGGTTAAGAAATAATGCAGGGGGAAAAAAAGAGTTTAAAATTAAATAAATTTTGTGGCTAGAGAGCCATGAAAAGCTACAAAGAGATATATTTTTTCCATTAAAAGATGAGTTAGTGTCAATGAGAATCTAATTTCTGCTGCCTCCCTGTTTGATTAAAATAAAAGTGTGCCTTTCCTTATAGTAAGAGGGTGTAGTCAGTAATTTGTGCCTCAAGTTTTAAAAAGTTTCATTTTTCATCAGAAGGCTTGATGATAAAGGAAAAGTTCAATTAGTTTCCTGATGCTTTAATGATCCAGAAAATAAAATTTAATCAGATCAATTTATCTTGTCCATGAGCCCCAATCCTGCACCATTAAAGCAAATAAGTCTTGTTATTGACTTAAAGATGTGCAAGTTAAAATGTTAAATATGAAAGGATCCCTTATAAACAGAGATTAAATTTGTGGACAACTCACTGGAAAGTTGCGGACAACTCACACCAAGTCAAGTCACAATTGTTAAACTTTTCTATTTTGACTGTTTTCTTTATTAGGGGTTTGCAAGTCATGGCCTGGTAGCTCAGTTTATATCCTAGAAAATAAACTCTGTTAAGAGAAACAGTCAGTGTGAAAATGCCTATGGGGGGTTGTATTCAACTTGTATTTATCTCCTCATTGCAGTTTGTGACTCCATCCTTCTTGTATCATCTACATGTGCCTTCTGCAGTACCTATGCTTTCACTAGTCATGATTGAAGTCACTTTAGTCTTGTTTTTCTCAAATTTGACTTATAAGAGTCATTTCTATTTCTGAGAAAGGCTAGGTTTGTAGCAACAAAATTCCAAAGAATGAGCCATGTACTCTGTTGCCTTTCTCTGTTAGTGTGGTAAAATGGACAAACTAAGAGGAAAGAACCTGAAATGAGTTTCTGGAACTTACGATGTGTAGCACAGAGGCCACAAGAAATCTCTTTATCAGTACTGTTTCATGCATCATTTCATCACGATATTTTTAACAATACTTACAGAAGAAAACACTGTTCAACTTAATATACTCAGCTTTTGCATCTGGTAGGGCTCCTTTATCTTAAACTTAGAAAAAGATTGCTCTTAGACTGAGCTCCAGTGCCCACATTATCGTTTAATTATCCTGAAATAATAGTTTTGTTACCAATTACATAATAACACCATCCACCTTTTACTGCAATTAAATTTGCAGTGCCTGACTATTAGAAACTGTGTTGTCATAATAAGTGTAGTTTCCTTTATTTGCTTATGCTGAGTTGCAGAATCTGTAATTATATGCACAGATCATCAATTTTAGACTTGTTTGTATAATTATAAGTAATTGAACATGAAAGCAATTTAGAAATATCAGACTATAAAGTACTCTGTCTATTGTGGAATTGGAATAATTAGTGGATTAGAGGGACGATCATCAGTTAAGAAAGAGCTTCATAATTTCATAGTAATTTGAATATAAATTAAAAAAAAACCACTTCACAAGTTCAGTAACAGCTTTCCTTGCTTACAGTCAGGGATAGTCATATTTTCAAAGTTATTCAGATATGTACACATTCAGAATGATTTTGGGTTGGTCTAATGTGTTAATAAATTAGCACAGTAAATTCACCCACTAATATTTTATGGACTGTATTAATTGTTGTGGATACAGGCATTATTAATAGCATCATTAAACTTATTGACAATACATTTTATTGCTAAACAAATGAGAGGCCTATTAAATATAAAATAAGCATATGTCATTTCTCAGTATTCACTGTGCATAGAAAAGAGCTTCTTAGTGATTGCAAACAAACGTGCTGAAAAGCTGATCATCTTCTCTTTATTTCTCTTTATTGATATTTCTGTGCCTGACAGTTGTGGTAGTTGGGTCTTCAGAGTGCTTCCTCACCAAAGGGTAGTGCTTGGAGCACTGTTGTCTCTCTCCCTCATATAAACTCAAGTCAGCTGATTATTGTGGGGATTTCACAAATGTCTCTGATCACAGGAGATGGGTATTTGGGACCAGGTTACAAAACTCTGAAAAAATGGTGGTATCTGTAATTCTCACCTCCAGGGGGTAGTAGCTGGGAACAAAGTACTTCACAGAATTTCTTGTTGTTCTCCCCGAAAAAGAAACCATCTGCTATAATCTTACATCAGCTTTATTTTCCTTTTGTTTTATTTCTCTTATCTCAACATGAAAGCAATAAATGTTTAAAAGATAAATAAATTTCCTTGGATCAATAGCATTTTCTACCAACCCTGAACTGAAAGTTGAAAGGAGCAAAGTGAGCCAAACTCAACAAAACCCCTAGAACATAGGCAAGTACAGCCCCACCTCCTCAGCACATGAAAGGAAATTTGCTTGCAGTGCAATCCATGGCTGTTTTTTGTGTCGATGCTGAGGTTTCAAGCCTAGATATGTTACTGCAGCTATGTTACTGCCCAGCTCTGTGTGGTTTGGAAGTGCCACAATGTGCTGGTGTGCCACACATGCGTAGATTTTGTAGCACTGACATCTGGTGGCAGAAGGCAACGTGTACTCCCAAGTGGCAGTCTGGAAAACAGGGCTCCAATAGTCTGTACACTCTCCTCATTCCTATTGTTCTCCTGTATTTTCCAATAAATGCAGCACTTGGTAAAACAAAATTATTGTGGAAGATTTGGGTCTTACTAATGCTGATACTGTATAATATTAAGTAATAATCAAAACCTGATTATAACAAAAATCAAGTAGCAGCCATTAAGTGGTAATTAAAGTTGAGGTGATGGAAAAACAAAAAGATGAAGCTGCAAATTCAAGATAATCCTTTCATTTTGAGAAAAAATGTTTTGTGTGGCCTAATGAAATTATTAGGCCAGTACAAATTTTGTAAAGGCTGCAAAAGAGAATTCTCTTCTGCTCTCTCTTTTTGGGATTCGAAAGTGTTCAACAGTTCATCATTTTTCTTTTCTATCCATGTTTTTCCGCTCCTCTTTTCTGCCACGTTGCCTCCAGTGAGTCTCAGGCTTGCATCTGGCTGTGATCAGAGCTCTGACAATTCTAATAGCAGTGCCAGAAGCCATGAGACATGCCCCAAAAGACAATAAAATTTCCTGAGGTATTTTTAAATTTAATTTGCAGTGCTTTGTACTTGTGTTCTGGAGTTTGAGATAAAAGGGATCACATTTTCAGGACTATCCTTACAATTCTTAGGACTGAGGCACGTTTTTTTGTACTGTCTTTCTTTTTTTCCCCTCAATAAAATCTAGTCCTGGTGTGCTCACCTGGTTCCATGGGCCCCCAGAGATCTGCCAGCTCCTGAGAGAGTCACAGGAGAGCTGTAGCTTGGCTGCAGAAAGAATCTGTGGAACTGTGTCTCCACACACCCAAGGCCTGTCCCTGTCTGTATCTCTGTATTTAATCAGACCTCAGATTCCCCGAGGAGATAGTCACATCCCCCATGGCCCAAGGTAACAGTGACCCTTAATAGCATCTCTTTTCTCGAGTGTATGCAGTCAGATCTTTAGAGAAATCGTTCTCAGGATAATGCTTCTTATTATCTATCTCAATAAGCAATAGGTGAAATTCTGTTAACTCACCAGATTTTTATAAGACAAAAGCTGTTTCCTGACAAGCAGCACTTGTAATTCTTCATTATCTGCTAGGGGGCAACATCTGTTAAGTAATGCTGTCCTGTTCTGTGTGATTAATGCCAAGATCTGTAACAGCAACACAGTGAAAAGAATGAACATAATAATTGCATACAAAATTTCTGTGCTTGGAAGGGTTAAATAATAAACAACACTGACATGCAAAGAAAGCAAAAGAACAGCAATGGCCAGAGATCCTGGTTGTATTTAGATAAGACTGTATCTTATAGCCTCATGTAGACAAGTATTCCTCTGGTAGGTATAAGCACAGGCAAGTATTTAAGTTCCTCATGCAGGGTGTGAACAGCCCAAGCAGGTAAGTCACGTTCTGCACAAATGAAGTTTCCACACCCCAGGCACTGCAGTGAATGCTGCTGTACTGCTGCTGCTCAGTGAAGTCTGGTGACTAGCTAAGGCTTTTGCAGAAATTTAGTCTCTTTGCACTCTGTCTTGTAGTCATTAGAAGGCATAAAATAATTAATTTTAAATAGTTCTAAGGGTTTAAGTTCAACCCCAGAAAACACTGCAAGTGAAAAGGTGTTTCATGTTCATTGACCAAGACAGAGAGAGAAAGAGGATTTGTACCCAGGTTTAACACAAGTATAAGTCTGATCACAAATTCAAGAACAAAGAAGTAAAAAAGACTGCAAGTCTTTTCGCAATTCATAAACTTTATGCACAGTAGGGTGCAACAAATGCATGTTAGGTAGCATACATCTTTTGATGTTCATCAGCATTTTTGACCATTGTCTTATGCCAAGCCTACCCTCATGTTTGGGTGATGGTACCACTTACTGTATTACCTTCCTGATCATGTTGAACTCCAGTGCACTTCACACGGGAGAGACTCATAGATGAGAAAGTTCTTTGAAGCACTTAGATAGTTAAATAGCACTGCTTTTATATTATTTGATTGTCTGTGAAATCCAGGAACACATATTCACATATTTGTTCTAGGACAGGCCTACATACTGGCAGATGGTTGGTATACCCACTGGGGACATCTATTTTATGAGTACAAAACTGGATTTTCAAGAAAGAAAGAAATTCATCATGGAAATAATTCAAGAGAGAAATGGTAGGAATAATTCAGTTGTTTTTTATTAAAGACCCCTGAATCCTTTTAAAGCTAATATACAAGGGTGAGTGCATTTAGCAGAGCATGAATTTGGTAAAACACAAAACAGGCACAGACATAACCAAGTGAGTTCTTTTTCTTACCCAAGTAGTCCAGATGAATTCTTTACAGGAAATACAGGCCCTGGGGATTGTGATGAGTGGTTTAATTAGTTCTAAACCATCATATTTAATCAAGCACTGTGCATTTTTAAACGGGTACATTCATTCCACTCCTAGGAAGACTTACATATCTTTTTCTCTTCAGTAGTTTATGAGACTTTGGAGTTCTATATTCAGTGTGAAGCAAATCTCTTTAATTGACATCACTATGCTGTACAACTGAATGATTATCCTCAAAGTCAAACCTTAAACTTATACTCAGCTTACAATAAGGAAGATCCGTTAGACATTTCTAAGCTAAAATTTTAATTGGGATATCATTCAACTGCAAAGCAGCCAGAGTTCATTCTATTTATCCCTATGATAAGACACTCCAAAAGGCTTACATGATAGGACAGTGGATCAAAAAAAAAAAAAAAGGGAATATACCCCAGAACAATTAACTTCATTTTGCTGAACAAATTATTCAGTCAGAGCTGCTATGGGACAACTGAAATGTTTGGTTCGCATTTTTATAAATTTCGCTCATCAAGTAAATATCAAAGCAAAATTATGACATCTTAACCCCTCACTGTACTAAGCAAGCTTTAATTAATTTAAGTGAAGAAAAAAAAGAAGGATAAAGGCTCTTGTTATGTTGTGATTTTTGATTGGATACAGAAATTACAGCTTTAATAATTTTCTGTGTGGAAACATGCTTGCAAACAAAGAAGCTGGTTTACACGTGGTTTTTTGACGTGTTTAAGCAGATTTGTGCTTTGCTGATGCTATAAAACAAGTGGGGCAAAGTCCCAGGGACTCTGCTAGAAGCTCCCCAGAAGATGCTGAGAGGATCAGGAACAGGTTCTATGCCAAAGATTAGGCTGCAGCTATGTGAGGAAAGGTAGCCCATTGCTCCTGCAGCCTTGCCACCTCCCTTCATTAGGTGTGTACCTGTTCTTCAGTCCCTCTGTGCAGCATCCCTTGGGGGTTTCCAGCTTGATGGGTCCTGGAAATAATCTCTTTTATTGATATGATCTGGGCATGTCACACGTCTTAGTGCCATTGTTGTGCTGTTCACAGATTCACAAAAATGTGCTGGACAGTTGAGGTCAGTTTTAGTATTTTTGAACAGTATAGAGTTAATACTAAAAATAACTTCATCTGCCTTTTTCACAAAAGCTTTGTGTAGGGAATTCCAGAAAAAGTCTTTCAGGGAAGTTTCTCCTTGTTAAACAATGACAGCTGTGAGATTTTTGAAGCATGGAATCTTATGGCCTTAGATTTTTTTCCCCCTGATATTTATTACAATTCTAAGTAGAGAATTAGGTTTTAAGAGCCTGCACTGTCTGTTGGAGAAAACAAGAGACAGCTGTTTTTCTTTATCTGATAGATGGCACCAGCATGCCTAAGTGCTTTAGAATAGCGTATGGTTATGATCCTCCAGTCTTCATTAATTGCACTGGTAATATTACAATAAAACATAGAAGTTCTAGCAAACTGGAACCTCTTAAAGTATCCCTAGTGTAAGCAGAGTCCTTCTCCTAAAAGGTTTGCAATTTAAATAGACAAGATTGCCAAGGAGATGAAGGGAAGTGCTTGCGGAGGGAAAGGTAAAGTGGCATGCACATAGTCATCCAATTAATTTATACGAGAGCTAAAAATGTACTTCTCAGTGTCCTTAGAACTTAGGTGGCAGTTTTTCTCACTGGTGACAGATTTAAGGTTTGCTGTCTCACAGTCCTTCTGATCTAGTCCCAGGATTTACAACATTGCAGTAAAATTTATAGCAAAATTTAAGGTATCAGATCTGAAAACTGCAGGAGTCATATATATGGGAGAGTTGTACTGGGTCACTTTTAGATGCTTCTAAAATTGTATCAGTCAATCTTTTACCTTGTACCTGAGTTTTCTGTATATGTGAAATATCCAATATATGATTTAGCCCGAGGGCAAAATGTTTTACTGACTTCTGTTAAAAGTAGTACCAACTGGAAGCATCCCAAGTTCATGATCTCATGATGGACTAGTGAGAAGCTCTCCAGCAAAACAGTTCCTTTTTCCCTACCTGCAAATGCTGATTCATCAGAATGAGAATGATTACAATGTTCTTTGGAAAGAATTCAAAGCAGACAAGAAATTACAATGTTCTTTGGACAGAATTCAAAACAGAAAAGAAAGCAAGTGAACTTTTGCTGGAAATCTTTCAGACTTCCTTTGCCTGGTTTCTCAGCATCCTGTGGTTTGCCTTTTAAAGGAGCTGAGAGCATGTAACAGTGGCAGTGCAGATATCAGGCAGGCACATCCTCAGTGAGTACCTCTTGTTTAGGTAACAATTTATCCTCTCAGCTGAGGGTGAGGTTGAAGAGCACACAGGAGAAGACTGGACCCCCTGGCCCTTCTGGCTGGGGAAAGAAGGGCATCACTTAAGCATATGTCTGTAAACGAGGAGATAAAGATGTGCACAGCAAAATTCTGGCCCACAANTTTTAATGGAGAATTGGGGTTTGGGAAATGGAATACTGGTTTTTGTCTTCTGTGGCACAACAAAAGCATCCCTGAGTAACTTCCACAAGCTAAGTCAGCTCTCCCTCCATACTCCCTGGGCTCTACTCAGTGCTACATTTACACATTAGAAATGGGAAGAGATGATGTTCCAATATTCTTCACTCAGATGCAGTTCTGCTAAGTGCTGGCTAGGGGAAGCCTTTCACTGTGAAAGATGCTCTGCAGCAGGAAGGTCTGGGGCTTGCTGCCAACCACAGAATAATGCAGACTTCCAGAAAACCCTAAGTCTCCAAGACAGGGCCTAGATGTTTCATGCTAGTTGCAGAAAGAGGCTTTCCTGAAATGCAGGCACTATGGAGCACAGATATAAAGAATTATGTCCTCATGAGGCTGTCTGAAGTGCTGACCAAAAGACCACAAGGGATTGCTGAGACCAAGGCTACAGCTTGCAGTGCTATAGAGATATCAAGATTTTAAAAATCATGTTTCTACTGCTGTGAGCTCTCCATCCCCTGCTATAGAGGTACTTAAACTTCTCTCTGTCTTAACTGGACTATCCACCCTATGCCACTTTAAAGCACAATGCAGAACCTGAAAGCTTTTTGATGTGGTTTTCTTTGTAGTCCCTTAATTTTATTTCTCTCTGATTGAAAAAGGAGAGGCTTTTATTTTCTTGGTATGTTTTTCTTTTTCTAAGTACTGTGGTATGATAATTTTCTATTACCCAATTTTGGCAACTACCTCGGACTATGTGTCACTTCTGCTGCTAAAAAAACCCCAATTCTGTTTTATGAGAAACAAAGGGATCCTGTGGCAATAAGATGAGTACAGGAATTCGTAAGTTTTGCTGCGAGGGGAGGAAGGCCATTCTTTGGGTTGACATGGCTGCAGAATCAATCTCATTGAGTACAGAGCTCTGGGTTCTCAGCTGTGAATGCTTACAAGAGGATGGAGGTTGGGAGCTGAGGCTGTAAACAGATGCAGGCTTTGCCAAAAGACCCAAATAACTCACTACTCTTCCTGGACTTTTAAGTGTTCCTGGGGACTTCTCTAAAGGATTTGAGATTTCATGTTACTCTTATGGCTGGATGAGCAAGTGTATGTCAAGGTTGCCAGGCAAGAAACTTCTCTGAGACAATACTTCAAAGCCAAAGACCTTACTGTTACTGTTTTTTTAAACAGCAATTTGGTACATCTCAAATTCTTGTTTTGTTTGATTTATCTGGTCGGTTGGTTGTTTTAATCTGCATTCCCTCTTGTCCTTAATAGTTGTGACTTCTCTCTTTGATCCCAGACTAGGATTTAACTTGGGAGCGTTGGTGCACAAAGAGCTTTGGTTTGTTCTATAGCTGCTACTGGTGCAGCAGGTGCATTACACAGTTCTGCATCATGTGAAAATCCCCTTCAAAGTAGATTAAAATCCTATGGAAATCCCTGCAGGGAGGTTTCTAAAGCAGCTTCTTGCACCTCCTGTAGAGATGTGACTTTTCATTGACACTTTGGGAGTTGTTCTTATGTGTTGTTGTTGAATTTGGTACGTCTCATATTAGACAAATTAGACATCAACTCTGAAGCTGAATTTAGCTGACTGGCCTTTTTTGTGTGAGTTCAATTTAGTTTTGTATTTTTTATTTCATTTATTTGAATAAGCTTGAGACTAAAAGCAAAAAGGCTGCTAATTGTAAGGATACAGAAGACAAGATGGTCTCATTGCATTGCAAAGGTAGCTTTATGGACAAATTTCTGATGTCTGAGTACAGGTCAAGCTAGTCAGCTTTGACATTTTCTGAAGTGTTGTACTGTTCCTGAGAGGGATCCTTGCTGTGATGAGCACAGTCCCACTGACGCTGGAGCAATAAATGCTTTTTGACACAGTATTTCAAAAGAATTACAGCAGTGGATTCTGGATTGTGCTCTGTCTGATTGTACATAGCAGATAAGGGAAATTGGGTGGTTTTCAACACCTAAACAAGGGTCCATAGAGTCACAGAATGCTTTCGGTTGGAAGGAACAACCTAATAAGCAGGGACATCTTCAACTAGGTTAGGTCATTCAGAGTGCCATCAAAGCTGTCCATAGATTCATAGAATCACAGAATTGTTGGGGTTGTAAGGGACCTCTGGAGATCATCTAATCCAACGCTCTGTCAAGGCAGGGTAACCTAGAGCAGGTGACACAGGAACACATCCAGGTGGGTTTTGAATGTCTCCAAAGAGGGAGACTCCACAACCTCCC
>VZTR01020456.1:290763-312576 GCA_013400775.1 Chaetops frenatus | reverse complement strand
CCCATCTTCAAAAGAATTACAGCAGTGGATTCTGGATTGTGCTCTGTCTGATTGTACATAGCAGATAAGGGAAATTGGGGGGTTTTCAACACCTAAACAAGGGTCCATAGAGTCACAGATTGCTTTCGGTTGGAAGGCACAACCTAATAAGCAGGGACATCTTCAACTAGGTTAGGTCATTCAGAGTGCCATCAAAGCTGTCCATAGATTCATAGAATCACAGAATTGTTGGGGTTGTAAGGGACCTCTGGAGATCATCTAATCCAACGCTCTGTCAAGGCAGGGTAACCTAGAGCAGGTGACACAGGAACACATCCAGGTGGGTTTTGAATGTCTCCAAAGAGGGAGACTCCACAACCTCCCCAGGCAGCCTGCTCCAGTGCTCTCCCACCCTCAGTATAAAGAAGTTCTTTCTCATGTTGAGATGGAACTTCTTGTGTTTCAGTTTATGGCCTTTTCAGGGATGGAGGTGAGGCTGACTGAGTCCTCCCTCTTGTCCTTTTTGAAGATGGGAATAACATTTGATTTAAGGATGCAGAAAGGCCTCTAAGATCATCAAGTCCAACCATTTAAGCTGACACTATAGGTCCACCACTAAACCCTGAATTTTTCCAGGTATGGGGTATCTACTGCTTCTCTAGAGAACCTGTTTGAGTGTTTCACCACCCTTGGTATAAAAATTTCTTCCTTATATGTAGTCTGAATCTACCCTTGTTTAGTTTAAAACCATTGCTCCTTGTCCTCTCACTATAGACCCTACCAAAACGTCTCCCCGCATCTTTCTTATAAGGCCCTTTTAGGTACTGGAAGGCTGCAGTAAGGTCTCTCCAAGGCCTTCTCTTTTTCAGGCCAAACAAGCCCAGCTCTCTCAGCCAGTCTTCATAGGAGATGTGCTTGAGCCCTCTGATCATCTTTGTGGCCCCTGGGTTTGCTCCAGCAGGCGCAGGTTTTTCTTGTGTTGGGGGACCCAGATCTGGATGCAGCAATCCAAGTGGTGCCTCACCAGAGCAGAGTAGAAGGACAGAATCTCCCACCTTGACCTCCTGGCTACACTGCTTTTGATGCAGCCCAGGATGTTCTTTGATGCTTTCTGGGCTATGAGCATATGTTGCCAGCTCATATCCAGTATTTTAACCACCGGCACCCCTAAGTCATCTGCAGAGCTGCTCTCAATCCTTTTATCCCCCAGCCTGTATTGATAGTGTGGCTTCATGCAGCTTTAAGAGTGTGACTGCACATCTCAAAGGTGTATGGACCTAAGGAGAACATAGCAGAGCAGGACAGAAGAGGAACCTCATCTCCCACTGTTCAGGCCCAAAAGCAGTATTCATGTCCTTGAGGTGGTCCATAAACACATAAGAGGAAGATATTTATAAAGTTGATAACTCCAACATGAATTGAATTCTCTATATTGCATTTATCTTAGATGAGCTGTTGGTATTTTGACAGGTTTTTTTATTTACTGTGGAAAAAAATTGTGTGCGTTCTTTTAAGCATCGTTGTTGATGTGTAGAAATGTTGAGGGTTTTCTTCATTAACTCCTTGCAAGTACTGAGTCTGTGTTCTCTCACATATTGAATAAGAGAATAAAAGCGTTTCTCTGAAAAGTTAGAAAGCAAAGATGTATTAAAATGCTGCAGTAAAAATTCAGTTGAGATCTTCATTATAAAAGATCAAAATTTTCATTTTCTACTTAGCAGTGTCAATTGCTGGTTCAGCTTCTTACACCTATTGTCTCAAGGCTTACTCTTTTTTAACATTTTTAGATCTTTTTCACAATCCACAGCACGTAGCTGGACAGGATTTTTGTAGTGATTACTGATCTTGATAGTTTCCCACTTCTTCTTTGCTGATATGGTAAATTATTTTAAGTGGCAGTGTGGTTATTCATTTCAGAGATGAGTCTTTCAGATGGCTCTTTGGCAGGATGATGAAAAGTGTCTGCTTGATGTTACCCTGACTATCACGGAGATTACTTATGACCATTTAAGATAGCTTAACGCAGTTTAAGAGGTACATGCAATAGAAATAACAAGTGTACTAGGAGATAGATTTTGCTCTAGGGAGTTGAATCCTACTGAGTAAAACGCCAGAGGAACCTGCAGGCTTATTTCAAAACCCCACCCACATGCTTGTGCTTCCCCCTCTGCATACAGATTTATAGGTGCAGATGCAGACTACGGATATATTACTCTAATGTATTAGTCAAATCCACACCTCCTGAAACTGGAGTTCAGATCCAGCCCTTTGGGTTGGTTTGTGACAGCAAACTCAGCCAGTGAAATGCTCAAATACATTTCCGTTGGTTGTATCTGTTCCTAAAGCAGGACACTCCCATGGACTGGTGTTCCGGATCTCCCATTATAGTGCTCAGATAACTATTCTTGTAAATGATTGGGTTTTGGCTTTTGATACTTTCTGTTCAGGAATTTGCTAGAAGGAATAAAAAAATTGTTAGCACAAACATTTTTCATGAACAACCTAGATGTCCTGGGGTACTTCCTATGTTTAAGCTCAGAGTAGTTGAAGTAAGGCATCTTCTGCATATGTCTTCTGACAATCTTCTTAAATGTGTAGTTTAAAAAATTATTCCTTTGGTCTAATTTTTGCTGTGCACTCACCTGATTCCAGCTCTGTGAAACACTGAGCCTTTCAATGCCAGCAGCTCTTTGACACGTTGCTTAGGCCACAGTTTCCAAGAAGTCCTCCCCGGGGGCATGAGATGTATGCAGGCACTGAATATTAAGGTTGCCTGGGTGCCACACTGAGCACAGAACTTAAAACCTGTATTGAAGTCTTACTTGTCTCTGTGGCTTCCTAAGCCCTCAGGACAGAGCTCTCACTAACACACGAGGCCGTGTGCTTTGCAGACACGTGCATTATGCAGCTCTTCTCCCTATCTTGCCTAGAATAGAAGTTGCCCTATATGCAATGAGGGCGTGAGGGAAGACCCAAGCAACTACAAACCTGTTAGTCTAACCTCAGTTTCTGGAAGAACTATGGAGAAGATTAAACTGGATTGTTCTGAAAGGCATTTAAAGACCAATGCAGTAATCAGATACATCACGAGTTCACAAAAGGAAAAGTCCCATTTCAGTAGTTTGATATCCTTCTACAATAAGGTCACCTGCCTGGTGTGTGAAGGGAAGGTGGCAGATGTAGTTTTCTGGATTGTTTTAAGGCTTTTGATACCATCCCTTACAGCATCCTTCTGGTCAAGTTGTCCATCTCTGAGATGAGTGGGTACACACTGAAGAACTGGCTGAACAGCAGGATGCAAAGGATTTTGGTGAATTAGCCTACACCTGGTGACCAGTCACCAGCCATGTTCCTCAGAATGACTTCTAGGGCCAGTGCTGTTCAAAATACCTGTCAGTGATCTGCAGGCACGAATTGAATGCCCCATTAGCAGGTTTGCTGATGATATGAAACAGGGAGGTGCTGTTGACTCTTGACAGACAAGAGTCCTTGCAGAGGGGTAGAGGGGAGCACTGGACAGTCATCGCTGGGATGAAATTTAACAAGTCCAAATGCTGGATCTGGCTCCTGGGATGGAGTATCGTGGGCACAAGTATGAGCTGGGGGAGGAATGGCTGGAGATCAGCCCTGTGGAAGGGGATCTGGGGGAGCCATCGTGTGCCCTGGCAGCCCTGAGGGCAAACCTCGTCCTGGGGTGTGTCGAGCACGGCATAACCAGCCAGCCAGGAGAGGGGATTGTCCCACTGCATCAGCCTCACCCTGAGCACCGTGTGCAGGCTGCACCCACCATTTGAGAAGGCTGTGAAGATCCTTGAACGTACCAGAGGAGGGAGAGCTACAAAGGTGGTGACAGGGCTGGAAGCGAGTCCTGTGAGGAGCAGCTGAGGATTTTGGGCTTTAATAACATGGAGAGAAGGAGGCTGAGGGGTGACCTCATTGTTCTCTACAGCTTCCTGAGGAGGGGAAGGGGGGAGGGAGGTGCTGAGCTCTACTCCCTGGGATGCAATGATAGGATGTGTGGGAACAGTTTCAGGCTGCACCAGGAGAGATTTAGACTAATCATTAGGAAACAATTCTTTACTGAGAGGGTGGTCAAACCCTGGAAAGGGCTTCCTAGAGAGGTGGCCAATGCTGCCAACCACTCAGTGTTTGAGATATTTGGTCAGTGCCCTTAACAGCATGCTTTAACTTTTGGTCAGCCCCAAAATGTTCAGGCAGTTGGACTATTGGTGATCACTTTAGGTTCCTTCCAGTTAAAATAGTCTGTTCCATTCTATTCCTAGGAATAGCATGAAATTCTTTTGTGTTTAACTTCAGGGAAGCTATATTAGGCAAAATGTGGGCCCTTCATGGCGCTGTCTCTTGGCGGTATTGGCCATGTCATTTCCCATTCTCACCTGTTACCATTGCCTTCTGCAGTAGGTCATTTCCACTGGGTTGGACTGCCATCATTCAAAAGCATGAGCACCTCTCTTCAGCTGCTTTGTTTTACTCTTGATCCCATTTAAAACCTTTCTTCTTTAACATGCACCAAGTTCTAAAAATATGCATACCTCGAAAGGATGTGAAAGATAAGGCTGTTTGCAAAAACCGCCAGTACTGTCATTTGAGATGCTTTAGATGACCGCTGCATTCGCTTTTGTGTTACTGTGCCGTGGTAATCATGCTTAGCCATTCTCTCACTCATTCATTCACTACCTTGACAGCCCAAAATCTTGTGGAAATACTTGCCAGCTAAGGTGAGAAAGTTTAATATGGGTTTTTGCACAGGCAGTTCTGGACCTTCAATGAGATAAGAACAAATTAATCTAGTCTATATTTAGATTAACTGTTAGGATAAGCTGGATTTACTTGAAATTCCTCTTACTACAAAGGGCTTTATATACCATCCCAGAGCTTTTTAAGAACTTTGTTCAGTAAAGATTACACACAAGTCAGTAGATCTACAAAGGGTTAAATTTGACTTCAGGTGCTGGCCAGAATTCCTTGCAAAGTTATAGAGATACCCATGAAGTAATGAATTCTCTCTGTAACTTGAACTGCTTTTCTACTGCTTTTTTTTTTTGTGGTTAGATTTGACTTGAAAGCCAAATCTCATCATGTTTTCTTCTTCCTCCTGTTTTTAATGAATGCCACTTACTTGACCCTTGGTGAGTCTGCAGCCAGTCTTTTTATAGTGGTTGACAGAGCTATTGGTCACATTTGTCGCCCTTAGCTTAGAGGATACCGAGGACCAGCAATTTTCATTCTCTTGCTTTTGTTATGTCTCTGGCTACAACGTCCAGATTGATTGGGTGGGGGAGACTCATACATTGTCAAGCCAAGCAACTCCAACTGTATTTTTCCCCTAGTACAGCTGTCTGTGTACTATAAAGGATGTTATGCACATTTACGGTTGAACTGTGTACTTTTTCCTCACACAGACACAGAGTTATTTTGCTTCCCCTAGAATTATGTGGTCTTTCAATATAAAGAGAACTGCTGCCCTCCTTATTTTTTAAAATAATGGGTTATTCATGAAGAAGAATGTACGATGTGGGTCTGGAAACATGTTATCTGTCAGTACTCCTATAACTTTTAGCCTTAGCTTTCCCTGTGTCTTTAGCCAAACAATTTTACTATCCTACCTCGGTTGGCTTTATCTGTAAAAGAAGAACTAGTTATCTCTGAATTTCAAAAGAGTGTTTTAAGGATTAATTTGCTACGCTTTCTGTTGAATGTTTTGGAAAATGATAGATGCTTAAAACATAATGTTTCTGTAGCATTTCTGTTTTGTGGATTTTCTCTGAAGTACAGAGGTTTTATTCTAAGAATAATTATATTGTGGACATTTTTTTAAAACTACATTCATTTAATTTGTCTCTGTGAAACACTACATAATATGAACTTTATTAATAAATTGCTTAAAGTATTACAGACAAAAGACTGAATTCAGAAACCCTCAGTATCTTACAGTCCTCTGAAATGCCTTGTTATTTAGCAATACTTAATCAAATTAATCTGCAGTAAATCTCTCCATGTCATTAAAATTCTGCTAGGCATTCACATTATTTCTAGGGACTTTGAAGTAGACAAGGGTTTGGATTTGTTGGGGTTTTGGCATTTTTTATGTGTTATACTGAGGAAAGAAAAAATAATTCAATGGACATGTTTCACAGAGATACACCATTAAAATAAGTCTGTCTACCAAAACTAGAATAATGTATTGCTGTCTCTGTTTCACATTTACATTCTGCTTGACACAAGATAGCCTTGTCCATTTCCCACTTAGATCTGTCTTAAAGCTTTTTTACAATTTTGATTAAATGAGATGTTTTTCATATTTATCTCTACCATGCAGAAACAAAAGGTAGTTGGTTTGGACACACTGTGCTGAGTTCAGTGAACCTGGTGGAGCTGCACCAAGGATTAATGGCTACCCAAAATGTTCAGACTTTCTGTGTGGAGCCCAGCAACGCAGCTGCATGGTTTCTCGTGGAATCCCAGCTCCCCACATCATGTGAACGTGACAGAATCACAGCTGTTTGATGAGGTTTATTTTTAAAGCACGGAAAGTAAAAAAAAATAGACCAACCACACATTAGTGAATCAAAGAGCAGTTGCACAGAATGTTCTTCTATATTTATTACTGGGTTTAAAATATTCAAATCTAAGATCTGGTGTTGTTTTCTTTTTTTATACCGCACATGATGAAACTAGCAAGAGAAAGCATCTGATTATTCAGTAAATGTTGATCCCCTTAATGAGAGTTCACCATGCATCTCTAAGCTATTGTTACAAGCAACTAACCTGGGTCGCAACCTACATGAGGCTGGAGACTGAAAAATGCAGTTGAGGGGAGCACTCTTTACTGGAGCAGACAAGCACAGACAGCTCAAGATGAAATTGTGATGCTTTGTGTCAGGTTACCAAGAATGTTCCTGAGATGGCCATTAGGTGTTGCTTTCCTAAACTGTTCAGAGAGTACTCAGTAGCACCAGACCATTTGACTTGCTGTTTCCCATTCAGCTACTGATTTATAGAGGGTAACTGTGGTACACACTGCTGTCTTTTTCACAAGAGAGGTAATAGATTTTGATTCAGATCTCCATTGGATGGACTTCACTCTGGTTTTAAGCTCCCATTTTTCTCTTTATTATAAAGGTTTCTGTTGGAAAATGAGATACAAAGTTAAACAAGTACTGTATGTCCCTTCCAGAGGCTAATAGTTTTAGGACAGCAAAACCACAGAAATCAGTATATTCTGTCGGCTTTCTGCTTTATACCTTTTCATACATGCCAGTTTTCATTCAGATTAGAGTCCAATACCAAATCCATCCCATAACTGAATATCCCCTGAGTTTGGGACTCCCACATTAAAATATTCAGCAACCCACGTGGACCTCAATAGCATTTTCTTTTTTCTGTTTTTAATGTGAATGTTAATTTCATCTACGGCTCCCTGCAGGTGCTTTGCAAAAAGTGGAATGGGTAAGGAAAGGTCAGCTTGCTGAAGAGACAAGAGTGTCAGCATGGTGTCATACCCAGAGTGGAAAGGTTTTCAGAGAGAAAAAAAGATGCAGCAATCCCAAGAGACAGCCAGGCCCCTGGTTAATTGCTGCGTGCTGGGAGATCAGCCCACAGTTGTATCACTGTGTCCACAAACATCACCAGCTCATTGTGAGAAAAAAACTCACATAAATGGCAGGGCCAGGTGTCCGCCTTTCCTTCCAATAGCACCTCGTTTTCCTGGGCTTATTTTCCAGTGCATGATATGAAACTATTAGAAAGCATCCGAAGGAGGGTGAAGAGCCTTGAGGGGAAGCCGTATGAGGAGCAGCTGAGGTCACTTGGTCTGCTCAGCCTGGAGAAGAGGAGACTGAGGACTGAGGGGCGACCTTGTGAGGGGAAGAGGAAGGGCAGGCACTGATCTCTTCTCTGTGGTGCCCAGTAACAGGACCTAAGGGAATGGCCTGAAGTTGTGTCAGGGTTGAATATCAGGAGAAGGTTCTTCACCCAGAGGTTGGTTGGGCACTGGAACAGTCTCTCCAGAGAAGTGGTCACAGCACCAAGTCAAGGAGCATTTGGATAATGCTTCCAGGCACATGGTGTGATTCTTGAGGATAGTCCTGTGTAGGGCCAGGAGTTGGAGTCAATGATCCGTGCGGATCCCTTCCAACCCAGCATATTCTGTGATGCTCTCGTCACAGCTGTCAGCCACCCCTCAGCTCCCTCCTCAGTGAGGATGGCAGTACACAGTGATTGGGGGAGCCCTTTGGAAAGCTGAAAGATTTGTATTTGAAAGTGTTTCAGGCTGGATTGGATCAGAAGGAAAGTTTCAAAATGACACATACCACAGACCTGAGGAGCTGCCCATTCCCACTTTGGGTCTGCACACCTCTCTCAGTGCCTCTTCCACCAAGATTCTGGTCTTTGGCTTCTTGTATGCATTTTGGCAGCATCAGTAATAGCCCTGACCGTAAGGAGAATTACAAACAAGAGCTGTGTTATGCAGGAACTTGACTGCAGAGACAAAGCTGCTGGTAGCAATACATACTTGGTGTAGGGCATGGGGGAAGGGAAAAAAGAAGTAACAATTACACAAATCTGTTACATTACACTGTAAAATCAGTGAAGTGGTAAAAATGAAACCAGCTACCTTGTTACACAACTTAAATAGAAAGAAAACAAATAATAAGCAAAAATCTGATCAGGAAAGAAATATGACAGGCAATTTGTGAAATAAGTTGAAAGTCATCTAGAAGCAGTTTATCAACTGAAGCAAGAAAGCATATCTGCTCCTGAGGGTTTAGGGGGCAATAAGGAATATGTCTAACCACATGGACAGCGTCCACCAGAAATGGGGATCTTTTTATTGGGCCTCACATTCTAGCACCACACCTGGCCATGCAGATGGGAGATCCAAGCCATTAGCTAGCTGCAGAGTCTCTCATTATACACCACTCATATGCACCACAGTAATGAATTAAGTGCTCCTTAAGCTAAGTCAGGGTAGACAAAGAACCATCCTGGGCTAGGTTTTAAAGCAATTACAGATTCCATTGTTGATCCCACCATGAAAAGTCCAAGAGCTCTCTGTTCTTCACTTGCATTTATAAAGAACACCATTCTTATTTTCTTGTGTCCTGCACGATACTTTCCCAAACATTACGAAGGAGGTGGTCTAACCCAAAATCTCATATCCAAATAGTTTTATCAGAGTCCTTTAATTTTTGTGAAACTCTGAAATGATCTCCTTTGAACCTTGAAGAAGACTTGTATTGGACCTGAAGTTGAATTTAAAATTTTCCACTATTTTGTTACTATTGAAACTGTTGGCTCCCCAAATCTGATACACTCATGTTCATACATATCCTCCTCTTCCCAGTACCCATTTCCTTCTTGAGGGCATGTTGCAGCCTGTTTTCCTGCTTATTTGGAACTCCAGGTACTGATGGGTTCCTCTCAAACTTAAGTGGGGCTTACATTACTCTGTAACTGATAGAGTTTTTGTGTGACATAAAGCCCTGGGAGACTGCACAGTGGGGGAGTTACAAGCTGCTATTTGCACAGAGATAGTAGTTCCTTGTCATCATTTGGGTTTGTTTATCTCCCCACCTCATATGATTTCCAGATGAGCTTAGCACACTTTGAATCCTCTAATTATGCTGCTGCAGCCATGTGACTGCCTGGCTGAGTAATTCCCTGGAGAAGGAGACAAAACTGCATGTAACAAAGCTCAACAAACAGCATTCAAAATGTGAACATGTCACAGTAATATGAAATACCATACCACTTTGCCTGGAATCTCCTACTGGTGCCAAAGCCGTGTGGAGGCTTGACTTGTGGTAGCAAGCTTAGTGGTCTGCAAGGAAGAGTATGGGTGGGGAGGGAAGACTAACTGGACCTTTGGTTTGTTTCCTTGTCACCTTCCTCAGAGGTCTCAGTGAGGAGGCAGGATTCCTTGCCTTGTGGAGGTAAGGAGCCTTCTGCACCACCAGGGAGCCCAAATCCATTCTGGCTATTCTACGGTGGTATAAGATAGAATGAGAAAGGGAGAGCAGTTGGCATGAAATATGCAGCAATCTGCTGAAGACCTTCTTGATTAATAGGTAATATATAAGAGGAGGGGAAAGGGCAGATAAAACCCAATTGTTCCCATTTTACAAAAAGCCTTGCGCTGTTTTCAGAACGGTTAATTGCATTGATTGTTCTGACCTCTGTATCTTCCTTTCATACGGGAGCTGGTCATTGAATGGCAGCTTGTTTTTCGGCTGGCTGACGGCAGAGAAGGGGCTGTCTGGCACGGCAAGGCTGAATGGGTGTGTGTAGAACGTGTGCGTTTTCAGAGCATGACACTTAGGAAGGCTGTTGCTCAGTTGCCAAAAGCACAGCTGTTGCAGAGCAAGGGAGGGAGCCTGGCAGCAGTCCTGTAATCAGGTAGGCAAACGTGCAAACCATGTGCTTATTCCTGCCTTATTTTATTGCTCAAAGTGGCAGCATTATTAGCGGGTAGTGTCTGGGTTCACAAAGTCCTCTTTTCTGCCAGTGGCAGTCAGGCGGGGTTGATGACAGCAGCTGGGTGTGTTTGCCCAGAAGCCGGTATCTATGAATGAAGAGATCAAAAGCTGCACTAAAAATCACTGAGCCATCAGGGATTTTACAGATAGAGGATTGAATTGCAAATCCTACTGAAACTGAGATCTGCAGTAGCTGCTGAATAACAGCACAAGTAGTGGAGGTGGTATAGAAAGTTATCGAGAAGACTTGAAATGGCCTAGTGGTACTTTTCTCAGCCCTCGGCCACAAAGCTCAGGAAAGACTGAGAAAACGCTGAGGTAGGGGGAAATTATGTTCTGCTGCCATTTTTTTAACCCTGTTGTTGACATGTGATTTTGAAGGTACTGCAAGGTGACAGAAAATTCAGCTATATTTTACCAATACCTGATGGCTACCAAAAACTGCATGAAAACAAGATAAGCCTGTAACCAAGCAGGAAAAGGGGGTGAAAAAGGTAGAGAAAAAAGAAAAGGCTTGTTCATAAAGGGGCCAGAGGATGCACTTGGAAATGGAGTTTAGACTTTGAGTCAGTTTTATGCTTATTCTGTGGTCTGTGGTTATGGAGAACTATGGCAGCTGTCAGGCTGCAAAAAAGAACTAGGAACAAACAGACCTGAGAGTGGAAAGAAAATGTACAGAAACAACTTCTACTGTAGGTGAAGAAAGCCATGCATTCATAGCAGAGACCAGTCATTCCTCTAGTACCTTTCAGCATGGATGTTAAGTATGGAATTGGTCTTCCATTAAGTAACAGGTATATTTGCCTGGCTTACTTAGTACAAAGAAATTGAAGCATGGGAAGTGTCCTAAAGTGTGCTTCTGGTTAAGCTGTTCTAAAACACAGCCAGGAAGAAAGAAGCTGTTTGCTGGCATGGGTTTGCTAACCTGTGTCACAGTCAGGTAAATAGGTATGTGTTCATGGCATGGAGCAAAATGGATATTCTGCTCTGCATACTTCTCTGCTGTCTTTTAAAGTGGACAAAAACAGATGTTGAAACTCAGCCAGCCATGATGAAGCTAGACATCTAAAGACACCTAAGCAGGAAAATAGTAACATGTGGAAACTACAAAGGCTAAACAAGTCTGCTGATATTGTAGAAGTTTGAGAAAGAACTGGAAATGCAAATCAAACCCCCAGCATTTTATCCACTAACCCATTCCAGTAAAGCAAAATCACATATTTTCTCCTTCTATTGTTTCTTTGTTTTCCTGGCAAGGCATGACGTTGACCTTAGGTTAGCCTAGATGGTTGCACTGTCCTGTGCTGTTGTAGTTTCTATTTAAGAAGTGGTTATAGTGTTTATTTTATGGTGTTGTCTGTGTAAACCTACATCTAAGAGGGGAAGATTTTAGTGGTGGGTAATATCAACTTTGTTATAAGTTTGTAAAATGTGTACATAATTATTGATCCTCCCCAATAGTGGCATTGGTAACTGTGCTGTGTGTTCAGAGGTTTGTCAGTGTAACAGCATTTGCCATATCTTTTTCCTGGGTTTCTCAGTGGAGGTATACACAGAAAAAAGACTTAAAGTAAAACACTGATAAGTATTAGGCATCTTTCATATCTGTAGTTGTCACTGGAATCATACAACAGATACAGTATTGTGACTTTAAATAGCAGTGATCTAACTCCCCTGCCCTTGCTGATGTATTAGCATAGCTACACTTCCTGCACTGGCCTTTCTAAGAAACAGAACTGAGTCTTTGTAACTCATTTCTGTTATTGAGACTGCAGCCTGCTTGTTCTGCTTCCAAAACACAGCCAGTTCAAATTAAGAAGCAGTTTGTTTTGTCTTGGGGTGCAGCTACAGGAGAATGTCTCTTCTCCTGTGACCTAGAGCACTGAATGTCATCTCTCTGCAGGTCAGTCTCCCCAGGTAGGAACTAAAGGTTATATTCATCATTACTTTAATGCCATTGCTCCATGATATTATTGGGGACATCTGTGCCATCAAATATATTCACAGCTATCAAGAAAGCTCACTAGACAGTCCTATATCACAGCCTATCACTACAGTATCCTTCAAAGGTATTGAAGAAAAAAATATATAATTCATGATGTCTTCTTATAAAATCTTTCTCTATGCTCTGCAATCTCAGGAGATCAGAAGCTGAATGAACTGAAACTTCTTTCAGCATAGTCACACTTATTTCTATGCATTAACTCCATGAGGGCAGTAAGAGTAAAGATTGGATAGGTAGGAAAGCACAGAACTATTAGTTTTCATAAGGGGTGGTCAGTCTTACTGAAGATTAGACTTTTAATCTCTGAAGGAATCATCATGCTATATTGGATAAATGACCTGCAAATGTGAACTTCTCTGAGGAAACTCTATGTGATGAGTGTCAAAGAAAGAAAATGGTTCAACAAAATCTTTCACATGTTGATTAAAAGAAAAATTCTGGCTCAACAGTGAAGCTAGGATTTGAAATATCAAACTGAGAAACAGTTTCAAACTTTGTTATTTTTGCCTTGATTTTCAAGCAATAGACTGCAATAGGTATGTGAGTAAAGTCCAGATGCCTCAAACTTTCTAAGCCTACCACTCTCAGACAGTAGAACAGAAGGTGTCTGGCATTTTTAACAGCCTATCAAGCTGATAAAGGAGCAAATGTGTCTGTTAGAAATCCTGTGGTTTATTAACCTGAGAGGGTAAGACATGCAAAAAAACCCACAACAAACAAAACCAAAGAAAAACCAACCAAACAAAAAACCCAAACCAAAGAAAAAAACAACTACGATAAAAAAAAAAAACCCCAAACAAACAAAAAAACCAACCAAAAGACAACCAAAAAAAACCCCACAAACAAACCCTAAACACAAGCAAAAAAACCAATACCAATCCAGAAAAATCTGTGTAAGGTTGTATTTTTGAAATCCAGCATCTAGGGGAAACACAGAATCCACTTACAAGTGAAGTGCAGAGTAAACTGTAGCTGCAGCTTTGACTTTGACCACTATTGCAGTATTTCTGCCTCTAGGTAATTCTTGTTTCACACAGTCTTGGTCTGATAGAGCCATGTAAAATGCCTGTAAGAAATGGCAAAATGTTCCTGGTTTTCTAGTTCTCTTAACCAGTTGTCAGATCCCCATAGATTCCCAATGTAGGTAAACTAAAAAAATGCTGGAAACTTTTGAAATTGCAGCTGTCATGAAAAAAACTGTTTTCAGAAAGAGAGAGGATTTTTTGAGGAGGCAAGTGTTGTTTAATAGTTGTTTTCTCTTCCTTGTGACAGATGCAAAGAATAAGTAGGGAAGCCCACACTATGGAGTAAATAATCTTGCTTGAAAATAGTTTTTGTCACACTTTGAGTTGTTTCAAAGCAGTGAAATAAGAAAAAGTCCCATGTCATTGCTCAGAATTTACTCACTACCAAAACAAGCATTATTCTTAAGTTTTCATGCTATTTTTTTCAAAGTTTTGTTTTTTTAGGGATCTTGAATTTGAGTCAGACAGCTTTTCCCAAAATTATTTTCCAATTACCATTCAGTTTTGAATAAACCAATGCCTCTTAGCATCAGAGGATAATTTAGATCACAAGGGATTTCAGGATGTCAGGGGGGCCAATTCAATGGTATAATGTTAAAATGGTCCTTCATTCTATAGCAGTTCAGTGTAAGAGTAGGCAAAATTTTGAAAGATTCATATTGTGAGTCTTTCAAGCTGTAGAAGAGATTTGGAAGATCCCATGTGAGTAAGAACTTCATGTAAAAGCTTTGGGTCTCTGGTTTAGGGTAGTTTTTTTAAATTTATGCAGTGGGAAATACAGTCTTGCTGAGCACAGCAAGGCCAGACATTCCTGAAAACACTCTCCCAAATACTGCATCTTTTCCAGATGTGATGGTAGTCTAGGCTTCAAGCCTACCACATAATTTCTGTGATGTGTTTTGCCCTCAGGTGTGACTTTTCAGATGTGAACCTAACCCAAAATGTTTTGACGCATTTGTCTTTTTCATTTTGTCAATTTATATACATTTAGAAATGTATTGGTAAAACACTAAAAAAGCAGAAACCCTTCAATATCCTACTGGGAAATGATGATCAGGAGAATCCCTCTGAGTGTGCATGTATTTGATATCAAGTCAGAGCCTTTCCAAGACTGACATGAGTCTGCTTTTGGAGTCAGCGCAATTACACAAAAGGTGAATCTGTCTCCCTTTGTACCTTTCCCACCTTTTGCTTAATGTGGTGAACTAAAGCTTGAAACTTGTAGAGCACTATTTTCACTGATAGGAATATCTGCTGATTTATCAGGCTGCGGCACTTAACATTAAATCTTGCTTCCTATAATTGACTGTTCTGTCATGCTAATGAGATTTCTTTCAGTTTTACTGCCTGCATGCTGCTGATCTAGACAGCTGAAAATTTTGTATTATTTTATGTTCACCTATGCCTTACTGGATTTTTTGCTTTTTTTTTTTTTTTTTGTGGTGGAGGGGCAGAGGGAACAGTAGATTACTTCTGTGCTAATTATTTTGTCTCCATGTGAAACAAGTGAATAGGTGTGTGTTTAAGCATATGAGGCTTCTGAGCCATCTTTATTTTAATTTTGAAAAACCAAACAGAACCTGAAAGTAGTATTGTATCTTTGTTATATATCTAAAATAAAAAATTACTGAGAATAAAGATGGGAAGTAGAGGGGGGAAGGATCACATTTTTAGGGAAGGAATTAAATAAAGAAGCAATGGCTTTTCTCCTTTCACTTCTACAACTCTAAGCAGTTACAGAGTTGAGTGAAAAAGTCTAAATGATGTAACTAGCCAAATGTACTTTTTCTGTTTCCCAAAGGCAAAGCAAATCTACTCATTGGAGACCTGACCCAGATGAGAGTTACATCTCCTGAGGAAAACACTGGGTCTTGAAATGAGCGTTGAAAGAAAGTTGATGGGATCATTAGCATTGAGAGGCCAGTGTACCCATGCTGTGACCACACGTACTTTAAATTTACCTGTTTTGCTCTCATTTTTCATGGGCTGTATAAGCAGTATAAGCTGGTGAAGGGTCTGGAGTATGAGTCATATGCAGGACAGCTGAGGGAGCTGGGTGTGTTTAGCCTCAAGAAGAGAAGGCTCACAGGAGACTTCATTGCTCTCTACAACTGTCTGAAAGGAGGCTGTAGCCAGGTGAGGATCAGTCTCTTCTCCCAGGCAACTAGCAACAGGACAAGAAGACATGGCCTCATGTTGTGCCAGTGGAGGTTTAGGTCGGACAACAAGGAGAGTATCTTCACTAAAATGGTGGTAAAGCATTGGAATGGACTGCCCAGGGAGGTGGTGGAGTCACCATCCCTGGAAGTGGTTGAGCAATGACTGGACATGACACTGAGTGCCGTGGGTTAGTTGGCATGGTGGTGTTCGGGAAAAGGTTGTCTTGATCTTGGAGGTCTTTTCGAACCTTAATGCTTCTATGATTCAGCGTTCACCTCACATGGAGGAGGTGACCCAGGGATATTTCATCTGCACAGTATGTGAAGCAAGTGTAGCTCTTTGAGGGGAGAGACAGGTTTAGCATTCAGTTGACTGTTATTTATTACTACTATTTATAAGTCACATCACAAGTGAGAGTAAAGGATTTAGCCATATTGAACTTGATAGACTTACGCTATCTTACATTAGCAGTGTAGTCAGCTAATTAGTGTGGTGTTCTGCATATTTATCACAGTGAGAAAGAAGCTTTGGCCCATTCACAAGCCATGGAGATGCAGTAGCTCCAAGGCTTGAGCATACAGTCATGAGCAGCAGGAGTGACTAACCTCTGCTTAAGAATCCTCCTTTAGGCCTCAGGTGATGGGTTTTCCCCCTTCTGCCAAAACATAAGCCATCTGCAGAGATAAGTAATCCTTATCAGTTATTTACAGATGCCATAAATAGCAGAAGCAAGTGGAGGCGTTTAGTCTGGATGCCATGGTGTTGAACAGTGATTTTTTGGGATTTTTGCTCAAAGAAAAAGAGAATTAAGGAAATGAACCCAGCACCACCAATCTAAAGTGGCCACTAAAATGTCTGGCCTTGGAAAGCTGGCAGGCTGAGGAGGGCAAGGGGAAACCATCTGATAAAAAAAACAAATCAGCAGTGGCTAAACACCAGACATTTCTTGCAGGGACCAAACCAAAATGAAGAAACCGTGATTAAGTCTCTGATGGCCTTCATTTTAGGCACCAAAGCTAATTACCAAGTCCACAGACCAACACAGACTGTTCTAAGGGATGGACTGCAAATTCACGTTTAAATGGGACACAGTCTGGGCTGAATGCCACTAGGAATGATCCTAGTTAGATCAGGATTGTGTCCATCCACAGTGTAGGTTACCCAGGAAATTTTTGTAGCAGTGATTAATTAGAAATCAGCCCTGCTTGTGTTCATCCTTTTCTTTTTGATGTATGACTTCTCGGAAGAACAGTGTTGGATTTTTTTGCGGCCATTAAAATTGACCTGTTCTTTTCAGCCTTTGAGACCTCTGAGTCATTTTGAAGTGGTTTTGACCTGTTTTATGCCGGAGTTTTCTTGCTTACAAGCTGGTTTCCCCTGAAGAAGTGCTGTTATAATTGCTGCACTTGCAACACTGCTTTTGTTGCATGTGTGACTGTGTCTGCAGGAGTCATTCTCTGCTGTTTCTCTGCTCTCTGCTTGTAAAATCCATGCTGTCATTTCAGAAATTGTATTTAAAGATGGGATTAAAATTGGTGGTGTTTAGGCTTACATTTCCCAAACAATTTTACTTTTGTTTGGTTGCTAATGTGTCTTGCTGGACACATTTTAAAGGGGACTGCCTTTTAGAAAATTCTCACTCCTTGCTTTTGAAAACCTTCAGTGCATATTAAGCAAGGCCCACTTAGCCACTAGTCATATTTGAAAACATGAACCTTCAGATTTACCTTTTTTATTTAGTTGGGGGCTTTTTTTTAATCTTCTTTCTTTGAGACCTCAAAGGAGAGACAAATTAATCATCATCTGGTGACATTCAATTAGGGAAACAAAATTCTTTTTGAAGTCTCTATGCAGTTATTATATTGTATCATAACCTCAGAGATGAAATGTGATAAGACACTGAAAAACAATACCCATTTCAAGAATGCGGCAAAATATTAAATTTCTTCTGTGAACTACTTTGTGATATACTTCATCATCCATAAAAGAGAGGCAAATGATCTAGAATGGAGTACAGTATCAGGCAGTTGTCTTTGTTTCTCTGGCCAACTTTGTGCATTATGTGAATGCCCATGCTTGCGTAGGGACATACTCCCGGTGCCTTCCTTGCCTCCCAGCATCTGGAGGTTGTAATTGGCAAAGCACTGGCGAGGATAACTCATTCCAGCTAATGTTAGAAACTGAAGCAGTAGCTCAGGGGAGTGGGGTACTGGGTTTGGCACTGAAGGCTGGCGAAGATGTAGTGACTGTGGCTACTGCTCAGAGAGTTTGAAGGGAGGGGACGGGTTGCTGCTGGCTTGCTTTCATCTCATTCCCTCTGAGCAGGTAGCAGTGTACCTGAGGGCCGCCTCCAGAGCAGTGTGATTACATGCCATTACTCAGCCTTGTTTAGGGCTAGGAAGACAGAAACACTACATTTACAGCTTTGCTAATGCATGCCCTAGCTGTTTCCTGTGCTGGTTTGCCTTTTCTTGAGAGACTGAGAGAATATATGTTCTGTGAGCAACAGGTTTGCCATTTGGGGTTCCAAAATAGAATGCATTCCCTGCATCTGAATGAGGTGACTCCTCCCTTGGTGAATGCCCTTGCTCCATCTAGCTCAGAAACTAAGAGTCCAGAATGCATGTAAGCAGTTGCTTTTTTATCAAAGCAGCAGTGGTTTTCTGAAAGCAGTAGGTAGATCCTTCCACGTGTCCCAGCAATGCAGATTTCAGCCACTTGTAATGAAATGCCCAATTGCTGGCAGGACAAGGAACCAGGCACCAGTTGAAACTCAACAGAAATATTTTTGTTGGCTTTATTGGGCAGAATCTAGAAGTCTACAATCACTTCATGAAACTGAAATTGCATTCTAGAAACACGTAGTTGAATGCAGACCTGGGCACTCTTGAGATGATAATGAACCACAAAAGCTCAAGGTACTAGATTATGATGCTAGCTCTTATGGTAGGCATCAATTTATCAATTGCTTTGATGCAAATGAGTATCTCATACCAAGCTAAAATTGTGTTTCTGCAGCAAATCAAAGCTAAGCAGTAGGATTTATATATAGATAGATAAATCGTAGCTGTGCTTAGCAGTGCTTCCCTCACCATTTTTCACAGGGACAGTAAAGTCATTAATCTTTGCTAGTAAGAAGCTTTTGGAAAAAGAGACAAAAAAGCTTAGGAACATATTGACGATTTAGTGTTCAAAGAGAAAAATGGTTACTGACAGGGGTCCTGTCTTATTTAAGCCACATCTGAATGTGTCACCTAGAGTAAGAGAGTGGTAGATGGCAATTGCACTGCTAGATTGAGTGTGCTTTTTGGATGTGTAGGTGAGATTCTGGACGCAGGAAGAGATACATTGTGAGCCTGACTGGGGCTTCAGGTCTCTTTTGGTGAGAAAGAAGTGTACCCCAAAAGGAAAAGAGCCACTGGCACTGCAGAGGAATGCTGCTGGGAAGTCATGTAGGACTCGGGCATACACTGCTTACCGTGGTATTCCTTCTGCTTGTCTTTTAAATGAAAGCACTGCTTTATAGTTTCTAATGCACCCCACCAAATAATACATTCCCTGTGAAGTGTAATGGGAAGTTACGCTGTAATTAACTCATTTATTGTTTAAGACAATTGCTAATTGTACGTGGTTGGAAAGCTGGGAGGGTCTCACTGTCACTAATGTGAATGGATAATTATAGATTTTTCTTTCCTTTTTTTTTTTCCTGTAAAACATGTTTTCTTTGCAGTAGCTTTTATTTTTGGCCACCTAACTTTCAGTTCCTGTGACTGACAGATGCAGGCTAGCAATCAGCCCCAGGGCAGGAAAAAGGATGGAGATATTTCAGACTTCAATAATTCAGGCCCCTTAGGGACACTTTAGTTAAACAAAGTATTCATTCTTATATGTAATGCATGTATGCTACTGTAAACATGTAAAAAATAAAGGTCTGTGCAGTAGCAAAAAAGTCTATATACCACTGGAAACATCATCTTTGGGAGGCTTCCGAGTGCCAGAATATGGTTCAGTAGTTCTTTTTTTAGAAGAGGAAATAAAGAAGGAAAACAAATAGCTTGGAAAGCCGCCTCTGAAATGCTGCTTCTGCATCTTGGCATAAGAGCCTATACACCACCCACGCACATTCGATATTTCTTTTCAATGGGCAGTGTGGTTGCTAGCTTTTACCACAAATCCTGGGGAAGCTGAAAAATGCCAGCTCTTTCCTGTTCTTCTCACAGCCGGTTAACAGAGCGTCTGCGTGTCACAATGTGTTGGCACAGTGCTTCTTTCAGATAATATGTCATGCTTCATGCATCCATTTGCAGCAATGCATTGCTCTCTGTGGATATATCTCTTCTGAAGCAAATGCCAGTCCCAGGCCTAGATAAGCAGTAGTAACTTGCAGTCACTTCTTGCCAAGATATTGGGAGAATTTTAAGCCAACGTGCCTACAAGGACTGACTGGAGCCATCATTAAAAGTAGGCTCCTCTCTTCTGATGTGCATCTTGCAGCTCTACTTGAGATATGCAATCAATTTGTGCAAGGCATTGCTGTATCTCAGTTACTTACCACAGGATATGTACATTTGCATGTAATGGGACAGGAGCTCCTTCTGAGTCTTTTCTTTAGTGACTAAGCCTCGTATCCTTACAGAGGCTTCCAGAACTCAGTGTAGTACAGTTATAAACTAGATTTTCTTCGGGTGCTCTGTGTTTGTTTATGCAGTTTAGCTCTGCTTTAGGTATTGGTGTATCTGGGAAGATCTTGCTGTGTCAGTGATGCCCTAATAATCACCACTGTAATGGGCTTATGCTGTATAAGGACTGAATTCTGCTAGACTTAGTAGTACTGAGTAGTATATTTTCCTTACTCTGCATCCATAAAACAATATTAATATCTAAAGTAAGACATATAAGTAAGACATATTATTTTTGCAATTTAGATTACAAGGAAATCATTCTCTTTGAGGAGAACTTTCCGTAGTGTGGCCAGAGAGGTTCTAAGTGTGTTTTTCCCTTTGATGATTACATCTGTAGTCATGGGTTCACTTGCCTTATACTGAGCAATGCAAAAGACATTTTTACAGCAATATTTGCATATATTTGCATTCAGCTTAACATGGTGGGGGAGTTTAGTTTTGCATTAATCTGTGCATTGACTTTGCAGGAGTTTTTTCATAGCTTTGTGGGGGAAGGTAAAACTGCTGAAGAGTTGACACAGATTCAGTGGGATGTTCTTCCCATAAGACAAGGCCAAAATGAAATTTCAGTGTATACAGGAGGAGAGTTATCAAACAGAAATTGGTCTGGGACTTCTGTTTTAGGAAAGGACTCAAAGTATTGTGGTAAATAAATTTTTAAAAAATAAAGATTTTTTTTTAAAAAGGGTGCCCTGCTTGTTTGTTTGCATTTCAGTGTGAACGGACTCAAGGCATAGCCCCAGAGACACAGATGTTCTTGAACATTGAGGCTGAGAATGCAGCTGCAGGTGGGGCCTATTTCGCACAGGAGNGTGCCTTCTTTCCATGAGAAGAAGAGGGCAGAGGGGAAGGGCATGGAATCTTTGTTTGTACAATATCCTATGGCCAGAATCTGGCAGCATTAGGTTTTTGCCAAGAAAGTGCATTCTCCAGTTTCACTTGGTTGAATACATATATATAAAATACAAAATATGTTGAATGCTTATTTAAATAACTCTTCATCAGCTTAGTGGGTTGGAAGTACTCCTTGCATTTCAATTCTGATATCAATGACTCCCTTTANCTGTGCATTGACTTTGCAGGAGTTTTTTCATAGCTTTGTGGGGGAAGGTAAAACTGCTGAAGAGTTGACACAGATTCAGTGGGATGTTCTTCCCATAAGACAAGGCCAAAATGAAATTTCAGTGTATACAGGAGGAGAGTTATCAAACAGAAATTGGTCTGGGACTTCTGTTTTAGGAAAGGACTCAAAGTATTGTGGTAAATAAATTTTTAAAAAATAAAGATTTTTTTTTAAAAAGGGTGCCCTGCTTGTTTGTTTGCATTTCAGTGTGAACGGACTCAAGGCATAGCCCCAGAGACACAGATGTTCTTGAACATTGAGGCTGAGAATGCAGCTGCAGGTGGGGCCTATTTCGCACAGGAGAAATATTATTTGGTTGCATTCTTTCCATGAGAAGAAG
>VZTR01020456.1:258190-290602 GCA_013400775.1 Chaetops frenatus | reverse complement strand
AACATTCGAATTCTCTATTTGGATCAAAAATCAGTGCTAATGAACAGAAATTAAGATTTTAATGCTCTACTCTAAGAAGCTATCCAGAGTAGAATGAGAGAAAATAGTAATTTTAATTGTTAATGGGGAAAGTAGCACAGGAAATGATTTTTGCAAAATGTCATTGATCAGGACTGTAATTAAAAGGCATCTTAAAGAAATGAAGAGAAGCTCAGCATAGATTTAGATTTTAAAACAAGCTGGATTTAGAGTGCTCCAGATGTTTTGCTTAGAACAAGCTTCATTGACCTGGAATATCAAAGTATGCCAGCGTACTCACTGGAGCATTGTTAATGCCTCTGGCTGGGTTTGTTTCAGGATCCTTGGTTTGAATTTCAGTGTATTTAATTTTGTGAGCACAGTAAACTACAGAGAATGATTAATCTACAGAGATTAAATTTATAAAGGTATACTAACCATCCAAACACAAAGCTTTGCATTGTAACTTCTCCCTATTCTATTTTGGTTTTGACTAAGTCACCCCAAGTGTGTAAATCCATTGTTTCCTGGAAACCTAGTTTTGCGAGGCTTGCATTATCAAAAATCTTTATCAGCACAATACTGTTTGAAAAATGTTTTCACATTTTCAAAAGGCCTGTGTCTTATCTGACCTGTCATTCATGCACCTTTTATTGCCAGATACCAGTAAGTTACGCCTGAAACAATTGAAAAATTACCAAAAAGCCCTCTGTAATCTACATTAAAATGATAGACAACTACCCATCCTCCCAACCAGTAGACCATTGGAAGATATTACTTTACAGAATGTTGGCACACAGTTTTAGACCTTAGGACTAAAAGACACTGATGTTACAGTGTCTCTCATCTCAAACAGTGCCATGCTTCTTGTCAACAGAGGCGAATGAGTCAGACTTGCAACACCTCCTGTGTCTACTGAGACGTGGAAGAACCACTCCAAACTTTACAAGTATCTATTATGCAGAGGCAAAGTGTATTTTCTGAATTGCTTCTGTGATGCAGTTGAGATCTGTGTTCTATATCTGGATAACCACCATCAATTTCAAAACATGTGAACAAGAAACAAAGGTTATGGGCATTGTCCTTCATGCCTGAGGACCCTCAGGACCAGGAGTCTTCCCTAGTGTTTTCCTAAAAGCTAGCTTTCTCTTGATAATTGTCCCTGAATGATGTCATTTTATCAAACCTAGTATGACCAGCTCTGACACTGGACAGCTCTAAGCCATTGGTTTTCTGGGGCTATGCACTGGAAATCTCAATGTCTATAAAATCGTCCCACTGTCACCATTACTGTGCAGCAAAAATGCTGTTACATGTTCAGAGTCAAATGTGCCAGAAGACAGAACGTAAAGACAATAGATTTATTGGATCCATGGGCTTTTAACAATGAAAGAAAACATCTGAAGAATAAGTAATAGTACACAATAGTTTAAGTGAGAGTAAAGAATTTTTTTGACTGATCTAGCACCTCAGCTAGCTCCTAATTTTCTTTTCCTGAATCAAGCTGCAATCCTTCCCCCTTCCTGTGTTGTCCAAAATGCCTGCATTTATCTGTTCTCAGAGGATGGAGAGAAGGCACAGAAAGAACTGAAGGAAAAGAGATTACCTCCTGTGCTATCCAAAGCTAGAATCCCTATGTCTCTCCTTACAAAGCTGTGCTTTTTTCTTCCTAGCCATGGAGATACTGCCTTCCACCTCCTCTCTCAGACGCCACAATTTAAGATTACTTAGTTGTACCTCAATAAGCACATTCCTGCCTTGGAGGCACTCACATCTCCAGAAGTCCTAGGCCTAAACTCTGCTTTTCAAACTTCATATAATTGAAATTACTTTAACTCTGGTACAATTGTCAAAATACAAAATCTAATTGTATGGACAGTTCAGCCTAGAATGGGGAGCTGAAGACTGGTTAACCTCCCATTCCCTCTCCTTCACACCATTATTTTTGTACTAATCCTTCCATGGACTTGAGGAAATTGATGTTTTAAAAGTTTGCACAGTCTAGTTATTCAACATAATTATACTGCTGCAAATGTCTAATGTGGTCCGATTGCACAGACTCAAGGTAGAACATGCAGCAGAGTAGCATTGCTTAGTAGTGTGCTAGACGAAGCACTATCCTGTGTGGAATTTTAAATCCATGGTAAATCAGTGACAATGACAATGGACTGCATCAGTATAACCCCACTGGTGGGTCAGGTCACTGCAATTTCTCTGGGGTCTCTATGTATTAGCTCTCTGTGTTCTGTCTTTGTTTTATCTTTTTTCTCCTTCCAGGATTCCTGCTCTCCTCCAGCTTCCCTACCTCTTTTTGTCCCTTAACTAAGTCTCCATTCCCCAATACCTCTAATCTCTTCTTATGTATTTATTTACCATTCCCAAATGATATTCCAAAAATCCAAAATTTAAAAAAAAATAGAGTATTCATAATTCTGAATTGCCAAAAATTTCAGGAGAGGATCTAAACTACAAGTTGTGATCTGCAAACCCCAGTGTTGCTCTGACAGTGACCCAGTAGAAGAGGAGTTGTCCATTGTTGTAAAGATAATGTTGTTTATAGCCCTTTCTAGCAAGCCAGAAGTTAATGCCATTCCTTGGTACTAACTAACACGCCTTCTCTTTCTCACTGGGGAGATTTGTGAGAGCAGAAGCAGACTCTTGAAAGATGCTGATGAACATGGTGGCTAGTAAAGGGCACCTTATGTTCTTTGCTTCTTTATATAGACTGCAGTTTTGCCCAACAGGCACGGGGCAATTTCTAAGTGCCCAGGCAGGAAGAACTGGCTCATAATTGAACATAGATTCGAATAAAGCTCCAGCACATCATTTCTGTAAAGCATTGGACAAACAATGCCATCTTTCTCTTTGTCATATTTAAGTAATACTTTTACAGTTTTATCTACTTGAATTGTAACATTTTCAAAGCTGGGCTGTTTAAACAGTACCTTGTTTAAAGCCCTGCCTCATGCAAGTGGAGGTGCTTATTGCAGATAATTACTTATGAATAAGCCTTTGTCCAAAACAGCTTACAAGGGACCAAGCTCATTCCACAAAACCTGATGTAATAAATCAGATGGCATTCATGTTCAGTTGGTACTGACTTGACCTGAATTCAACCTGTCTGATATAAAGATGAAAATCTTTCCGTATCATTATAAAGCCACTTCAACCATTCATCATCTCTAATTGCTAACTTCAGTATCCCCTAGCTAAGCATCAAGCCAACTATTCATAATAGCTTTATAATAAGGTGCTTCATTCTCTAGAACCCATATTCTTTGTTTTCTTACCTTGTCTCCCTTTTAAGTCCTGCTTTGGTCAGAAGCACCAGAGAAAGAGCAAAGCAAACACTTGTTCCCCATTAACAGTCCCTGCATTTTCACTTGAAGGCCAGATTGGCCTCACAGAATTCCTGTTCCTCTCCCATGTGCAGCTGCAGCTGGTGCCCTGTATTGTCGGGGCTACTAGCCTTTTCATTTCCCCCTCAGCATGTTTCTGTGCAGACATCAAAAGAGTGATGCCTCAGGCAGGCAGAGCAGTCCTTTGTCGTTTAACACATTTCATTTCCCAGGATAGCTGTTTTCTGGCAACCAGCTTATGGAGGTGGCATTCCTTCAGATGTAGGTGGCTAGGAAGTGATGGTGGAACCTTTATCAGAAAGATTACAAGGCATAATTGCAAAATACGCATAATTCTGGATTTCTCGAAACAGCTAGAAAAATGGCAAGATATGGCCGGGGGGGGGAAAAATAGTGCCTTGATATGAAAAGCTTATTTGTGCAGCTTATGGTGCATGAGATCTCTCAAGAAGGAAGGCTGCAGGTTTCCTGAGGAAGAAGGTCAAATGGCTTCTCTGGAGAAAAATGAAAAGCTGTGTATATTCCCATGAGCACAACTCACCAGCTTCTTACCAAAGGGCTGTATGATGGTCACATCCTACTCAAATATCTTGTCTGAGTGGCTGAAAACTGTTAGCCTGATAAGAAAGCTTGGACACTTGTAGTTGCAGAGTGCAGAAGTACACTCACACACCCCTTAGACTGCGTTTGGTTGTTACCTCTAAGATGTACAAGTCAGAGGAAGACACTATTGACTGAATGCTTTAGAATTGTCAGATGGATGGGACATCCAGAGCTCAAAGCAGATCTAGTTAGATCAGATTGCTTGGGGACTTAGCCCTTCCAGCCTTGAAAACCAACAGGGATAAACAACCTTCCTGGGAAACTTGGGCTTATGCTTGGCTGTCAGTAATTAGTAGTCTCACCTTTAAACCTTAAACTGTTGTGGGGAAGGGAAAATACCCATTTTGGCAAAAATATGTGCTTCATTGTAAGCATCACAAGAATGCAAACTGTTCTCTCGTGAATCTTTTCTCAGCATGGTCTTCAAGTACTGTTTGAACACTAAGTTCTTAGGTCATGGTGATGTAAACAACATAGATGTGTATACCTCTTAGTACACATTTTGGTGATATATTTCCATCAATAACCCATGAAGTGATTGAAAACTTGCATCTGCTATTGTCCTCATAATGCACTTAGAGCTTTCCCAAAGTCTTGAACCAACAAAGTCTTGAAGCTGGGATGCTTTAAGCTCAGAGGATTACTGCTCTAGAGGAAACTTAAAGATCATTAGGACAAAAAGTCTGTTAAAATGTCAGAGTACATTGTATACTGCAGTCCTAAGCTCTGCTGGGGCCCCTTGGAATTTTTGTAATACAAAGTAATAAAAAAGATCTGCAGTGGGTTTTACCACTATTTTGCTGCATTCACTCCACTGTGAATGAAATGTGTATTGTACTGAAGTCCCTCTGGTTCGACCTTCAGTCACACATTCTTCTCTGGTTTAAACTTCTGGGAAAGCAAAATCCTGTCCTTTGTGCTACCTATGTTCCCTGGAGATTTAGGTTTTGACAGATAGACACCATGGCTCATGCATGTGAAGCAGTTGAATCTATAAAACCTTCAAAAATTAGCACATATGAGGAGTAAGATTTTATTTCTTGTGAATAATTTACACACATGATGGCTAGCAGTGCGAAGAGTATTACATGTATGTTGTTATATATTATGGCAATGTATCACTGAAAGAGCTGAATTAGATTTTAGCTGTTAATATTTCCTGCTTTTATAAAAGGCCCTTAAAAATTACTAAAATCTAGCCTGGGTATTGAGGTTTTAACCACCGGGCAGTCACTAAATAGCTTTGCAAGATTCACATTAAAATATGTTCCAGGATTTTAGCAAAAACTGATTATACAGCTATTTCTTCAGATCCTTTAGCACACCACAGCTTCTTTGCGTTGGCTGCTATTCAAGGTTTTAAAGAGGCAAACAATGCTTAATATGGCTTTTTGTCAGCAAGACCTGTTGATGGGGCATGTATTGTCTGTTGGTGTTGTAAAGTCTGCTTGTGTTAAACTGGGGACAGTAGGAGAATGATGATGTGGGACTGATGCAAAGCCACACTTCTCCCTCTGTGCCTTGTGCTTCATACCAGTCCACAGTGAAAGTACAAGCAGCAGCTAAGGGATAGGGGTCTGATGATGAAAAATGACTGGCTCACAGTAAATGGGCTAAAAAGAGGACAGTAAGAAACTTTTTTTTCTGCTTCTTTTTTGAGAAAATAAGAAGTTCCTCATGCAGGGTTCTGTACTGTTCAGAGGACCCCATGTTTATGCTGAAGGAGGGAAGACTGAAGAAGATGCTCGTGATAATGTCAGAAGCTTCTTGCTTCACTTCAGCGCTGCTAGCTCACTGGGTGATATGTATAGAAACTGTATGCTATTCCTGGGGATTTGTGTTGTCTTAATTTCTAATTTGAGAAAAATGTGAGCACTTACTGAAGTGAGGTGATTGACTGTGTGTGCTGCTGTCAGGCCCAGTGGAGGCAGATGCTTATGAAAGCTTCCCCCTACAGCTTTGCCAGCATTTGTACCTTAATCAGCTATTGCAGCTGCCCTAGTGCTCTTGGTTCCTGCACTGTTCACGTGTTATTGCAAAGTGCTTTTCAGTGGTGGGGAAGCCTCTGAAAGTTGGGAGGGTCTTGTTTCAAAGTCACCTGCAAAGTTTAGGAGGATGTTCACAGGTTTCCTAATCTTCTCTCTTTTCCTTGTTCTTCCCTTTATCTTCTTTCTCTTCTGACTGAATATTGCTTCCCCTCATCTCATGTTCCCACTTGATTCTGCCTTCCTACCTGTTCATTTGTACCGCTGTTAAACCTCATGAACCTTTAGCTTTTTCCCCCAGCTCAGCCTCTCATCCTCTCTCTGAGCTTGGTCAGAGTTTGACGTTACTGGACTTGCTGTCTGGCTTTCCCCACACATCCATACCCCAAAGCTTTTGCATTTTGTGACTTTCTCAGATTGTTTTAAACACGCTGGTACTGAATCATAGGAACCATAGTGAGCTGAAAAATTGAAATGAAAACTTGTTTTGTGTGGCTGCCCCAGTGGCACACAAGAGACATGGCAAGTCCCAGTCCATTGACCTGGAAAGTTTGGGTAAGAGTCTATAACTGTGTTACTGAAAATGAGCTCTTTGGGGCCAATTCTGTCAAACGCATTCTTCTTCATTTGCTGTTTCCTTTTCTGTGTGAAAGTGTTCCCTGAATGAATGTGCTTCATGCACAGTCATATCCCTGACCTTCAAGTGAACTGTTCTGAACTGCAAGCAACAGACTTAATATGAGTCATTTATAAACTAAAAAAATCCAGTCATCCCTATTATGTGCTGATTGTAACTTTGTCTGCTGTAGGCTGGTGATCTCAGTAGCCAATAGAGAGTTTCTGAGATAATAACTATCCGTTTAATTGCTTGGAAATAAATCTTTTGGCATGTCTAGCAATTTCAAGCCATGTTCTTACTCACTTTGGATATATTACTTCAACAAAGATTCCTGCAGTATGATACTCCTCCATAATTTTGACTTGAGAAGCAACTTTTCTAAGTAAATATTATCAGCAGTGAGTATTAGTCTGTACATTTTTGGGGAAGCCATGCTATTTGATAAGATCAGAAATTAATTTGATTAGTTATATAGACAGAAATAAGAGGGCAGTTTGTGCTGAGAGCAATGCTTGTGTAAGCTGATTGGCTTCACTGCAATTGCCTGTGATGGGAAGTTCAGTTTGACCTATTTTCTTAAATTTTCCTTAAAGCCGAATGACTCAGACCTTTCTGGAGCCAGGGCAGACAGAGTGCTGTGTATAGCTCTGTTTTTGAGTGGTTGTGACAGGTAAGTCCTAGATTTCTGAGGCTTTGTGATATTCATGTCTGTCCCACAATCTCTCAAAGGACAAGAGATTCAGGATATACTAAGTGACAGGTCTAGAAAGACTGAGGTTTTCTCAGGTGTCTGAAGTCAATCACCCAGGATTTCCAGGCACTAGCATTGAAAACTAGATTTTTTTCTCAGCATTGTTTCTTTTGTTCTTATCTTGAGACGTGTAACTCTTGAGAAAACAGGGAGAAAGCCATAGTGGCATCCTGAAAGATGAAGACTGTGACCTGTTTTACTGAGTTTTCTTTGCATGCAAAAGTCTCTGGAAGGCTGTTCCAAGTCAAAAGTTTATCACAGTAGAACCTTGCGTGGTTCCACCAAGTTGCAAGTTTCTCTATTGCATGTTGTAAATCCAGGGCTTCTGCTGTATTTTTCTTGTTATTTTAAGTGGAACACTTGATTTTTTCCAAATTAAGGTTCTCCTTATGAAACAATTATAATGCACAGCTCTGGAACCCTCCTATTACTTTCTTTGCTTTTCAAACATGTAGTTTTACTTGGAGCCAACAAAACCATAAGTGCTTGGTTTTCTATATCTGTAAGAAGCAGTATAAAACTAACCCATGATGTGGGAGCAGTTCTGCCTGTTTGTCAGCCAGAGGTGACCAGTACTTGACTTTATTTACTCTACGGGCTTGGACTCCTCCTCTGGACTTTCCCCCTCCCTTTTTGCTGTCTAGGAGCATTTCTGACAAGAATAAGTCATATTCAGATTTTTCCCCCAGGGGCTTGCTAGACACACAGGTACACACACAGGCACACTGACTTCTCCCCCCGCTGTGCTTTTTTTAGCAGGCTGTGGGGGAACAGAACCTTGTGAGAAATTATAGATGCAGCCTGATACCTGACTGTGGGTTTAGTTTTGTGCAGTTTTTAAAAATATTTTTCCGTGTGTGTATATATAAGACAGCTCTGGGTTTGATGGAAGGAAAGCAGAAGGTGGAGAGCTGTTTCTTTATTTATGCACAGAAAGAAAAAGGTATTTTGGGGTGGTGTGGGGTGTGAAAATCCAGAGTATACCGTACTTTATTATCTCAATGTCAAACAGGGAGTAACTAGCAAGGAAGCTGCTGCAATGATACAAGTCTTCAAGTCACCAGTGTTGTTGAATTTTGGTATATGTTAAGGTGTGCAGCTAATGTCAAGGAAAAATTCCAATTAACTTGAATAAGCACTGGGTCAGGCCCATATTTTGTAGTGAATCTTACTAGTAGAGTCTATTCCCACAGTTCCAAACACACGGGGCAAAGCAATTATCAGCATCAGGCTGCAGTCTGTATGCTCACATCAATGCTAAATGTGATCCTTCCTAAATGGAATTACTAAATTGGCTGTGGAGGACTTAATTCAGATTTCTCCTTGGTTTCAATCTTGTAATTGCAGTGAGGTTTTTGGAACCAATTTTTGTTAACTTCAAGATGGCAACTATATCAAACTCCTTAGAGTTTAGATCGTGCAGGGGTGTTACCAAGTCCTGATTCATGCCTCTGCTCTATCCTGAGTCTATTGTCAAGGCAAAAGAGATTTCCATTCCTCTGAATGTTATGCAGGATGTGCAATATGCTCCAAACTGATTATAAAACTGCAGAGCATGCCACATCGAAATTAGATACAAAAACCAAGAGTGGATTTTCTAAGATGGGAGGTAATGACCTTGTTAGGACTGTAGTGACTAATGGCTCTGGTGCTAGGATTTGCAGAAAGCTCTGCTACAGCAAGAGCTTCACCTATAATTTCAACCCAAAGGTTGTCATTTTTCAACATCATCTAATGCCAATGGGCTTGCTCAGCTGTTTTAGAACTCCAGACACCACATTGGTTCACTGCTGATGTTTATCCTTAGCTTCATCGGGCCTTTGGACATTAATTTCACATAGAAGTTCGGGCATTCAAATGGCACCTCAGCAACTTTCCAGCTGTCCTGCTAGGTAGGATGACATCTTCCTTTTTTATCCTTAGAAGGCCTTTGCTATCAGTACTTCTTCACTTTTGCACCAAACAGGTGTTCCTAAGCTTATGTGTTTTTTATGTGTAACCTTTTCTGTTCATTTTCATCACACCATATGGCATCACATTGAAATAAAGCAGGTCTTCTCCTAAATAAGGAGAGGACTCCATCATGGCAAAACATGTGCACAGGATGTGGAGAGCCCTGCAGGTAGAGTAGGAATGAGATGTGATTCTTCAATAGTATAGCTGAATGTGGGAAAGCCAGAGATGGGCATTTCCTTTCCTTTCTTCTTCCTTCAGTTTGCTTTTGTTTGTGCAGCACTCATCTCTCCGGCTGAGGACTGCCTGGAGTAGCTGGGATTGTTGCTTAAGAATGTGTTTATAGCTGCAAAACTAAAAAGGTCATATTCTATTTTGGCCTGCTAGAGTCTCAGGCTGATTCTCCCTCCTCCTTGCCCTCCCATTTTTGCTGATGTGCCACATAGTAAGCAGAAATACTGTCAGCCTAGCACCCTGGAGCCCCTGCCATGGACCAGAGTCCTCCATCTGCAGTAACTGCCTGGCAAACAGAAAATATTTGGTCAGCCAGGTTCGAGTTATGCATTGCAACTAGAAAGATTCTCCACTTAGCAACAAACTCCTTTAACAAATTTCAGCTGTCCTTAGGTGGTTTTGAGGGCATTTTTATTGGTAGTAAATTGAAGATATTACCAAAGGAAGTACTGTGCTAGGGCTGATTCCTGTGTTGTAGTCAGTGATCAAATTGTACATTTTCCCCTCTTTACTCCAATCTGATCAGTTCGTATCGATATGTGTAGTACAACATTGATGTATGCATTCATCTCCAGAGCAGCTGGTAATTAATTTATTTATGTTTTATCTCTTTTTTATTCTCACTGGGATGTGTAGTACCATGAGCAAAGGAAATAGGGAGGAAAGCAAAATATTTATAAAAAACTGCCAAGCACCAGGGCATCCCTGTAAAAACATCACTGCCTAAATAGACTGTAAAACGTGAATCATGGTGTTTTGGTTAGAAAGACTAAACTGCTGAGAGGAAGTGATGCTGCCTTGTTAGACTTGCATTTGTCTAGCATTTTCACATGGGCAGTGCCATTCTGTTAGCCACAGCTTCTTCAGGGGAACACTACAGCTCTCTGAGACTACATTTCTATTGAAGAAACAAGGATCAGAGGCTTCTACACAATTTCTTTTGTCTACCTATTTGTGCTGGAATAGAAAGAGCCTGTCCAGCCCACACAGACACCTCCATGTTGTTTAGCTGAGGGCTGTAAGGCACACTCCAGGGGTGTCCTGATTGACATTTTTCACAGTGCCACAGCTTAGAGAAAGAAGTAAGAGAGGATCTTTTCTGTGGTGTGGAGAATGCAGCTGAAAACTTGCCTGCTCTTTGAGGGCACAGTGTCCCAAAAAAGACTCTTAGCCAAGTGATCTCTGACATGGGAAGATATGGTCAAGGGGGGGGAAAATGGTATGACAGTATCAAGCCTCAAAGATTCTGATGCAAGTAAGAACCAATATCTCACTAGTCATCTGTTTAAAGGAGATGCTGCTTTCATTTCTTCTTTATGAACAATGGAACTGGCACTCTCCTTAATGGCAAAGGCTGCAGGGGGGAAAGAACTGAAGGTATAAATGGTTTCTCCCAAGCTTATAGAAGAACTAAATGTGGACTGGGAATAGGATGCAAGTTTGTTGATTCACTGTCAGATAACAAATTATCTGACATCCTGCTCATTGATTTTTGTTGTCCACTATACAATGAAATTATGCCAAGGTTTGTAGCTGTGTACTGAGGCAGTGAAAGAGTTATTAGACTTTTTTTTAACTTATCTTTAAAAACAAGGCAAAGCAAGTCCTTTTCTGCAGGACTACAGAAGTACTTTCATTTTACATTATTTGTCCTGGAACTGATTAGCAGTGGCAGCTTTCACCATAATTAAACAGATCATAATTAAACATATTTTTGTTTTATGAGCTGTGGCAAATTTAGATCCTCTCTAAGGCAACTCTTAGGAATGAAGGCAATTTGCATGTTTTAGCAAAGAGCATGCTACAGGAGACATACTAGCAGATGGCTTCAGGGCTTGTTTGCATTCAAAATACATAGCACCTGCAAGCAAAAATGCACTGGGCTTTCTCCATGATAATTTGGGGTTCATATTCACCAGTTATTTAATTCCCAGTCATCCACAAACATGTCAGAGCAGCTGGGCTTCTGTGGTCTCCTGGGATGTGGTTGTAAAAACTCAGTCCATTCTGGTAGTATTTGCTGATTCTTTCAAAGAATGGAGTACATATGAAGCTGGGCTAGAATGTAGGTGATAATCTTCTAGTCTCTGCCTGAGAAAGAAGTTGCTTCTCTCCCTCTCTAAAAGTTGTTTGGGGTGGGGAGATAATAGTAGAATCATTAGAAATGCAGTGTTTGGCTATGAAGTCTACTTTCAGATTCAAGTTGAATTTTATGGCTTTAGAATCAAGTGTGTTGCAAGAGAAGGGATAAATACTGCTGAAATAAAATCAAGTGGAACAAAAAAATCTAAGTCTGGAGTGAGTGAACTGTTTGGGCTAAGCCTGATACAACATGTTTTTCCTGTTTCCCATCTCGTTTTGCTATAAACAGTAAGTCTCTGTATTTGAAAAGTCTGTTTGTCTATATCTCTGTGATATAAAAACACCTTCAGAGAACATTAGTTTATTATTTCATAAAATTTGTCTGAAAAAGAGAAACATCAACATCACTGTTCTTTAGCCAAGGAGCTGAGATATCAAGAGGTTGTAAATAATTTGTCTGAGGTCACAGAGAAAGGCTGCAAAAGACTGATGATTTGACCCTGTTTTTCACATTCTAAGTCTTACCCAATTCCTGAACTACAAGACCATTTGCCTTACAAGACCAGCTCTGCTGGTCTTCAGCTCATATAAATGTATAACTCTAGGTTTTTTCTCAAGGCAGATGAGGCACAACACCCCAAATCTGCCCTGAGACGACAGATATGATACTCCAGTTTTGAGTTCACCCTGCATTTCATTAACACTCGTATTTCCCAGATTCAGGGAAGTTGACATTTGAATTTGCTTTTCTCTCCTGACCCATTTCCATAATGCAGCAGTACTGAGTACTAGTGACAGCTGTGAACTGTAAGCAAGTTCAGAAGGTGAATTATGATCATGTCTTCTGCTCACCTAATTATTTTCTGAATCACAACCAAACTGAAGGTATTCTCAAAGGCAATGAATAAGTTAGAGGGAATTCCACTGCGAGTGTCTGAATTGCTGTCTGACTGCTGGGGGAATCAAACTCCTCTCAGCCTTTACTTTCCAAGTGTGTAACATAGCAAACAGTATCTCAGCATCAGGCCTTCAAAGGGATGGCTTTTCAGTGCATTAACTCAGAACTACATGCTACACACATTTGTGGAATTCACCTGCTTATTCCTGAATAATTCTGCATTCCTTGTTCTGCTACCACTTATATGAAGTGAGTAGGAATTTTAGATGAGCAACACATGCAAAATCAAGTCCTTTGGGGCAGTACATCACCTGAGCTGACCGGCTCTATTCAGCATAAACCCACATACATAGCCCAGTTTGTAGGATGCTTGTGTGGCTTGGTGAACAGCATAATTCTGCTCAAAGCCTTCTTCAGTCCGTATTTCTGTGAGATCTGATAGCACCTAGGCTGATTTGTGAATTCTGCTGAGAAAAGTAAAGCCTTGCATTTGGTTTCAACTCCCAGGAGTGCCAGGTGAGGAGTCAGACCTGCCTCAGAATGACGCAGAACAAGTAGGTCAGTAGTTTCGTTGTATGCATCGTCTGTGTGCCTCTGTGTGTGTGTGTGTGTGTGTATGCATGCATGAACTTGAGAAAATGGAAAACCATGGCACTGAATCCTTAAGTTTCTGCTTCGTCTTCTTTAGGAAAAAGACTCACTGACTGTTTCATGTGTAGTTGAAGAGAACCAAGGCTGTTTTGTCCTCGTGTTGCAGTTAAACATGGGGCAACAATATGTGGAAATGATAGAGAATTTTGGAATGACTTAGGATTTCTTCTAACAGTGAGTGAGGGCTTTGGCTAAAAATAAGGAGAATGGTGTTATTCTTTGCCATGTTTCATCTGCCCCAATTGCACTCTCTCTGCTTAGTGCTTGCCAAACTGATAGCTTGCTGAAGATTTAAAGAACCAGCACTCACATTCCTGTAATAGCAGCCAGAATAGCTGAGGTTATCATCTCGTCTTCAGGCTTTCCTTCCCTGAACCTGCAAGAAGCAAGCATCTTCACCCCCACTCTTCCCATTCTCTATGTCACAGCACTGTCCTGATCTGCTGCTTCGGCAGGTTGGGCAGCTTGGGTTGTTTACCATGCCGTGAAAACATACAGCGTTTTGGGGGCAGCTGGACAGCAAGGGATTGACAGCGTGTCTGGACGGGGATTATAATCCCTTTCAGGCAGGGGGAGTTTTGGAAATGCGAGCAGCCTGGAATGATTAGGCTGTTCTGTGGAGCAGCTGCACTATGGGCAGGAGGCAAGGGAGACAAAGAAGTTCATCGCCCAGATAAGCAGTCACAAACTCTGGGTCAGCCTTTGCCGCAGAGGAGGAGTGCCCCTGCAGGGGCTTTTGGGCCGAAGTCACCAGGCGGTGCTAGCCATTGTCCATGGCTGCCCTCTTAAGCCCAGCACGAGCCGGACCAAGCGCCTTATCTGGCTTTTATAACAAGCAAAGCGGGGAAAAATCAAGAATGAAAAGCGGGTGGGGTTTGGTTTTGCTGGAGCAGCTGAAGCGGAGTGGCCCTGTGCCCCCTGAGCCGCAGCCAACGGTGGAGAGCCGGGGAGGAGGGTTTGCAGCCCGCTGCCGGACAGTTCTTTGTGTGTACATCATTAATTCGGCGGGACGGGCTGCGCTGCCGCCCCTGTTGCCGTGTTCTCCAGGCCGGCTGTGCGCGCCATCCCGAAGGGCCGCGGCCCGGGGCGCTCGGGAGCCTGCGGGAACGGGGGAGGGCGTGGGAGAAGGGGATGCAACAGGAGCGGGAAGCGAAGGGAGGCTCGGCCTCCTGGGTGTCCGCAGGCTGCAAGGTAGCCAAAGGTGTGCCAGGCTCCGCCGTGCCGCCAATGTGTCCGGCTCCCGCGGATAAGGGAGAGAGGCTCGGAGCGGAGACACGCTGAGCATCCTCCAGCCCAGCCCGGGGGATTGGTTAAGGAGCGGGGTCGCGGAGGGCAGGCGGCAGGGCTCAGGCAGCGCTTCTGCCGGCTCTGCCTCCCGCCTCCCCCTCTTCCCCAGCCCTCCCCTTCATCCCTGTTGTGTGTGGCAGCTAAACACCGAGGCGAGCGGGAGCGGATGGCGGATTGCACGCACGCCAGGCAGCCTGCGATGCTGGCTTTTCCTTCTGCTGGCTGCAGGAAGGGCTCGGTTTCAGACATGAGTGGAGAGAAACCTAAAAAGAAAGCTTTCTATCTAGTGAGGATGAAGCCACTGAAGGAGCCCACCAGCACCACTAACAACAATGTCTCGTTTGTGATACAGTATCACATAGGCAAGGAGATCAAACACATTTGCAGCAACTGCAGTCGCGGGGAGGAAGCCCGTGACGGTGAGTGCTGAGATCCTGTGGGTGTAGGAGCGAAGCAGGGGAGCGCGTGTGCTTGCTTGGGGGGTGCGCGGACATGTGTGCGCTCCCGTCGGAGCCTGGGATGCTCGGCTTGCTCCTCCACAGATCCCAGGGAAAGAGGAGAGGAGGCGCGGGAGGAATGCGCTGGGCATTGATTCAGCCTGTCGATCAGGGAGATGCCAAAAGGGACAAGTCCCTTCATTTGCCACAGAAGCTTTGTGCTAACAGTTAAGGCACCAACTCTTCTCCTTTTTTTTCTTTCCCTTTTCCCCCCAGTTGCTATAGAAATTGCTGTTTGTATTGATCGTGTTTTGTTCCCATTCCTAGGAATTTTAGATCAGGGTTTTTGCCTTGATACATCAACTTTTTCCTTGTCGTGCTGCAATAGAGTTTGCTTGGCTCAACTGAGTATCTGGAAGGTCTGGTTTATCAGGAATACCACTAGTGTGATTTTCATCGTGCTGTCAAATGCATGGGGGAAATTGTATTTTTATTGGAATTAATATAGTGCTCTTCAGACAACTGTTCCTATCCCTTCCCCCTCTCCTTTCGGGACTGAGCAAAACCTCTAGAGAGTATACAGAGAGTGACGGTGTAATCAATCACAGGTGTTGCTACAGGTAAGTATATCCTTTTTATGTTTCTAGGAATGCAAATATTTGAAGGCAACAATGAAAAATTCTTTGGATTTTGCCAAAGTCGACAATTAGGAGAAGCTGAGCACTAAGAGCAGCATACAAGCATTCAGGCAAAAAATAGCCTCACAGATGTTACCCCACATTCTTGTTCAATGTTGTATTACTTTGCTTTGCTATGTGGATTTGCATCTGAAGACTGAAGACACATGACTTAAGTCCCTATTAACTGATGTGGTAGACAGATCTCATTTTCTGAAGGTCAGGGAAAGACTTTTTTTGGTGATAAATGTGAATATGAAATCGCTATCATTTTCTGAACTGAGGTTCTTGGTAGTTGTTGGCACTTCATTTTTCAGCTTTTGTCATTAAGGTTATTATTATTACTATTATTGTTAATAGTATTCTAATTAACCAAGTCTGCTTTCATTTGCTCTATGCAAAAGAACAAAATACTATTTGGGATCTCATGCTTCTTTGTCAACCAAAGGTCTGCAGTTTAACGAAGTAACCATGGTTTTGTTAATGTCTCTTCAGAATTAGCATCCTGCTAGTGTGATTATAGTTTCTTTGATTAAAAAGCAGCTAAAACTGAACAGAATTGCTTTTGGTGAAAAGGGAGAAAATCGCCTGAGAAGCCTGGAAACCCACAGTGGGTTAAGCACTCTTTCTGCTTAAGCCACTACAGCTGAGGGAAGAATCTGATGAATGCTATGTAAATTGTTGAGTGTTTCCTTTCCTGTTATGTGCTGCTACTGACAGCAAGCCCCACAGATACTAAATGAAGGGCTGTGTCCAGCAGTAGTAGTTACTTTACACTATTAGTGTAGTTTATTTATCCTTAAAAGCAAAATAAGCCATTTATAAAAATAAGCCTTCCTAGATTAATTGAATTGACCTAAAACTTAGTTGCATTGTCTTTTGCTGGGGGTTTTCTGGACCCTTGTACTTGAAATCTTAGCGCAGTAAGAAAAGAATGTGCTTTCCTCCCTTTTAAGGCACACGTGTACACATGGATGCATATGAATGTATAACTCCAATTACTTGTACCTCTTAGCAGATTAATAGCTTTGTATTTAAGGAGTTTGCTTCCTTTTCTATGTGTGGTTATTTAGTTTCAAACCATTAGATACTCCGAGGGCAGAGTATGCCTCCTGGCAGGAGATAATCCAGTAACCCGGGAGAGGAAAAGAATAGAGCAGAGAGGCTCCCAGCCAGCAGGCTTCCAGAGTATGTCATTGGTCTGGTTTTGCCCCCTCTTTCTGTGGAGTAGGATTTCATTCTGCCTCATGCAAATAACTTTAAGATCATAATCTGAAAAGTAACTAATACCAGTACAGCCTTAATCTTTCTTTCCCACTAGCGTTCACAGCTATGAGTTTTCTCAGAAAGTAAAGAAACTGTAGTCCCAGCTATGCTGCCTGGGCACACTCACTGATTTGAGTCTGACACATTTTTCAGCAGTGAAATATGCCTAGGGTTTTTTTTTCTAATGAATGCCTATTCTAGACCTTTTGGTGTTTGGACAGAAAGGATGATACAATGAACTGAAAGTACGTGATGATCGTATCAGACAGATCAAGTAAAAATCTGTGACCAGCTCAGATATAGAGAAACCTGTCGAGATCTCAAGATGTCTGTGCATCCTCACAGTTGCACAGCCTAAACAGCACTTAGAAAGGGGACCACTTACTACTGCTTATAAGGGAAATGCACAGCACTTTGCAATGTGAGCACCCCCACCCTCCTATTCAAATTATGTATAGTTTATATATGGTCTTGCAGGCCTGCAACTGTTCCAGTGTACCCAAGTGTCCTGTGTGGATCCTGTGACCCAAGCAACCATTGTATTTGTTGGAACCATGTACAAAGACTAGGATTCAGTCCCTATGGCATATACAAATCAGTGGGATACATTGATTTAATGCTGAAATAGCCTCCAAATCCACTTATGAGTGCTGGATTCTAGTCATTGTCTTCCTCTGCATTTTCATTGTACTACTACTCTAGGAGAAGGAACATTTATGCTGAAACTGAGGGAAAACCTTCAAAGACCACCAACTAATCTAGCAAAAGTCATGACTAGGAGAATAGTAAAAGAGATAGCCATGAAACTGAAGGAAAAGATGGAAGCAGGTACTGAGTCCTACAATATCTTGGAAGGGAGGTCATGTAATTTGTAGAGAAATCTGTGAAGGTATTTGGAAATGCAGATGGGCTCATTGAAGTAGGGGTAAAAGGAGTTGATGTGGATGCAGCATTCTGATGAGGTAAAAAATTGGAAGTGAGGAGCTCAAAGAGAAGCAGGAGGCTACAGTAGTAAGACGGACATGGGAGATGCTTTCACCATTGAAAAGAATGGATGTACTTAATGCTAATTTAGTTTCAAAATAGAAAACGAGAGAGGTCTATAAAAGCACTGCTACTGAAAGGTTAGGTGACAGAATAATAGAAACTGTGTTGAAAATGGAGTAGTGAAACTGTATGTGAGTGAAGAATAAGGTGTTTGGGAATGAGATATTCAGGACAGGATGCCAGAGAGGCAATCAGACATGGTGGACTGAACCAAGAGGGAGAGGTCAAGTATAGTGAGATATCAGTCACTTCCAGGAATATAGGAGCAATCAGGGCTGAGCTCTGAATGCTGAGGGCTGTGAGGAAGGTGTTGGGAGAAGCAGAATGGTGAAGAGTTTCAACAGTCTCAAGAAAAAACAGACAAGAATTGAGGAGACAACACAAGTTGTTCCAGAAGCATGAATAGGAATGAAAATGCTTTCTGAACATAAATGTGATGAAGTGACTGATTATCCAGTAGAGGAGAAAGAACTAGAAGTACAAGAGATCAAGGTGCACTGCAATGCTAAACATCTTCTGGTATGTATGGAGTTCTTCTCAGTGTGCAGATTTTGGTATCTCTGTGAGGGCTGTGATAGTGCTGGGTCATAGCAGATGACATGACTGATGAACAAGAGAACAGTTCTTAGGGAAACAAGTAAAGGAAGAAGAGACTTGGTTGTTTTTTATTTATTTTATGCTGAAAACTGACTGCAAATCTCAGTGTCCTGCTGAATTCTGAGCCTGGCTCTGGAACATGGTTTAGAACATCTCTACTTTAGTGTGGTTAGAAAGAACTGTAAAGATTTCAAAGATACTCAGAAATGACCTAACAGAAGGAGTGAGTTGAAGAATTGAAGTGGGATACTTTTGATTTTTATGCAGAGGATCCAACAAGAAAACTTAAGTGGAAAGCAGTTACTTAAGAGTGTATTGGAAGAGAAAGAATTCACAGAGCAAAGTGTTTTTTTATCACTGACAGATGAGGGTTCTCAGCTTAAGGGTTCTCTACAGAGTATCTCTGGGCAACTTGAGGCATGTCCATCATGTATTGCTCAGTACCCAAGCTCCTTGTCTGTAAAATGGAGATAGTGGGATTTCCTTCCACTTGCCTGCTGATCTGTAAATAGATTATGAGTCTTTAGTGGAGAGGGAGAGGAAAGGACTGTCTCTTGTCATTTACATTCCTAGTGCAAGGACTACGGGGCTTGAGGTTTTTAGGGTCTTTAGGTTCAAGTGTAGTGGAAGTACAAATAATATTAAGAATGAACATACCCAAGAGGTTTCATTCAGAGCTGATATTCAGTCTATTTATTATATGCTTCTATACTTCATGGTTTTACTATTTAAGCAGAAATTATTCTAAGATCTTATATATGCATGAAAATCAGTGTGGACTGAGATACTGTTACCGTAGGAATACCAACACTTGTTTTTCTGCTACTGCCCATCTTCTAGAGCTTCCAGATAAATATCTTTTCCAAATAGAAAAGTGTAGGGTTATATATGGATGCTTGTGCATGTGCTTGTGTGTGTGTATGCACGTGTGATTCCCACCTGTAACTGAAGACTTATTTCTTCTAACTGGGAACTTTGAGAACATTTACTTTAGCATCACTTAAGAGATTGTCTCTGAGGTGATTGTACTGCTTCCCACAAAAGTAATTACTAAATTAAATAGGTATCTTCTAGACAAACTGTAAGCCCTGCAAGAGCTGTGTGTAGAAATAAGTTTTACTTCACTAATTCTCACATTATTTCAGACTGTAACTGTTCTTCCATTACCATCTGCAGAGTGAGCACAGTATGTTGCCATGAGGCACTGCAGTCTTTTACAATGGTACCCATCAAAAATTGTAAAATATTTTGGAGTGAAAAAATTAGACTATGTAGAATGGGAAAGTAGGTAAAAAAACAGTGTACCTGGTCCTGTTGTGAAGCATGGGAAGCTGAAAAACATGTGTGAGGTTTGAACAGCTGATACAATTATGCAGTATGTGTCTTTTGTCCCTGAGGGATAGTTACCCTAAAGAAAGAAGCAGAAAGGGAAAGGTGTGGGCTTTCATTGCAGAGTGAAATATGTCTCCTTTGCAGAACAGATACTAGAATGGGTTTATTTTCGTCAGTTGAACTCTGTAGTATTTGGTTTGGGTGAATATGGTGCTATGCTAGAGAAAGTTGATGAGATCAAGCAAAGATGCTCCACATCCCAACAGGTTGCTGGTGAGCTGCGAGGCCCACTTTGCTTCCACCAGCACCACTTTCTGTTCTGGAAGATACAAGCCCTTGGTATTTTGCAGGATGAGAATAAATGTGCCTTCTAGGAGGAAGATGTGATGCCTACTCATGGTAACTTCCAGATGGCAAAATCCCAAGGCAGCCAGGACATGATCCTTTACCTTTCCTTTACCAAGGAGCAGAGAGAGCAAAGTTCCAGCACTCCACTCCTGTCACTTAGTCTTGTACACTGGGGACTAACAAAAACTCATCAGTTACCTGCAAGTTTGACCTGAGATCAGAGACTAACAGGGTGCTGTTAGTGCTGCTGTTAGGCCTGCAGGCAGCAAGGAGGGTGGGGAGGAAGAGAAGAGAAACAAAAAGGTCAATTTAGGTTGTAAGAGGCCATCCCCCTGACTTACACATTTGCCAAGACTAAACTGGTGATATGTGACTTTCCTTAAACACTGGCAGTTTTGTCAGTTGGCTAGTCTGCAGCTGAAGAAAAGAAAAACGGGTGGGGGAAGAGAGGAAGGGACATTCATGTCCCAAAATAAAGCTGAAGAAATACCAAGGAGCCTGGAGCCGGTCATTAACTGCTCACATGCTTCTCTGTATTGCTTAACTCATATCCTGTTAAACTGCCTGTAGCAAAAGCTGCTGGCCACAAAGTAAGCCAGTTGTGTACCATTCCAGGTGACACTGTCCTGGCAATAGGAAATTCACAGCCAAGTTTGCATGGGGTGTCACCCAGCAGAGCTCCAGGCTTACTTTAAAGTGCCCTGGAAGATGTCTTGTCCAAAATTGCAATATAATTTACATTATTAACAGAAACTGTAGGAAAAGTATAGGTAGTAAGTCTAGTAAGTGAAAAGTCTTCACTTTGGTAAATTAGATAGTATGAGAAGAAAATATGTACACAAGTTTGGGTCAAGCTTATGCAAGCAGATGACTGAGTTCTTTGTTTTCCAGTGAAAATTCCTGTGTCCTCTTGGGGGAAATGTTTGCCACCTTTTCTGGCAATACTGTATATCTGTGTCATTGCATTGAAGAGTTTTAGAAACAAAATCAACAAAGATGATGGAATTGGTCATGATGGCTCAGCACCCCCTCATTTTTATTACACAGTGCTGACATAATGACACGGATAAGACGACACCTCAGTTCTTCTGGTCTTTAGATAGCAGACAGCTTGTTTGTTTCAGTTCTGTATCCTTTTATTGTTTTCTCCCCTTTCCGATGCTGTAACTCAGTTGTCATCTTTTGACAGCATTTTACCATCCTGCTTTCTATCTGAGAACCAAGTTTAAAATCTTGGTATATGTAAGCTCTTAAATGCAAAGATTGGGGCAACACCAAACACACAATAAAAAATCATTTCCTTGTTGGAACTTCAAAAAAGCAGGTAAAATGTCATCAAGTATGATGAAAGCAATACAGTGGTTTCCCTGTATTTAACAGTAATGATCTGCTCTGAGTATTTATTGCTATTTTGATTAATATGCCTGGTTTTGATTCTTCTGTGTTAAGTTTCATACATCAGAAATCTAATACAGAACTATTTGATAAACCATAAAAGGCCACAGATTTTCCATGTGTCAAGTGAGGAGGTAATTTGTAAAAAAGGGGCAAGATGTGGATGGTGGAGGGGCATGTTCTTGTTGCACTCTGTTATTAGCAGAGCACTTCAAACCACCTTATGTCAACCTGGCCAAATACGTTTGGCTTTCTGTGCCTTTTTTTACATCCACCACCCATATATCCTATTCTATTCTTTGGTCCCTGCCCAGGTGGGCAACTGGATTCCATTTCTGTGTTTTGTCTTTTCTTCTTCTCTTACTTGATTAGAGATGTTTCTCTTAAAGGGTGATTTGCTCATTTGGCTTCTTAGTTTTGTGAAACTTGCAATTTTTTAGAAGAAAATTAGATAGATGGAAGTACTTCACTTTATAACCATTACTGGAATTTTATTCCTTAATTTTGTCACTGCCTGTCAAAGCTAAACAGCAGAGAAATATTGGGTTTGTAGGGAAGAGTTTAGAAGACTCAGTATTCTGCCATGTGATGTCCCTTCCTTTCTTTCCCTTTTCTTTGCCTTTTCTTTTCTTTGTATTTAATGTCGTTAAAAGCAGCAGAGTTCATTTACGGGTGCCTTGACTGATGAGCAAAACCTATCCTTTGAGTATACTGTTGTATTTATGATATTTTCGTTCATTGCTGCTCCCTCAGCAGAGCAGGTAGGCTTTCTACATCAATTTTTGTAATGTAAGATTTTGTTTCTTGATGTATTTCAGCGGCTGGTAGTAAATGCATAGCTATTCCTTTGTATCCTTTAAGATCTTGTTTGTAATCAGGCAGTACCAAATATGGCCTCCTGTTGTTGACGCCTTATTCAGCCCACAATTGGCCAGAGTCTAATTTCAAGAGCACAGTACAAGTGTATGCAGTACCATCTTGCTAACAGTCTGCCAGGACGTCTAAGATTAATTGGATATATTTGTGTTCTCTTTAATGGATCACACCGGGTCTCACGCACTGTCCCAAATCCATTATTCTAACCCCCATCAGGGGACTGGTGTAACTGAGGGGCCGCACCAGAGTGTCCAGTGGTTAAGCCAGCTTTGTCTGTGTGTTTCAGTGGCTTTCTTGGAAACTGGAGGGTACTGTGGTGTTTGCCATTAGTTAAGTGAATACAGCAAAGCTGCAAAGGAGTGGAGTTGGGACACAGTTGGAGGCCCTGTTTTTTCCTTTGTGACTTTGATTTGCATGCTTCTCAGAAAATAATGATGTTCTTGCCATCCCTATGAGGTGGCAAACTGTCCTCTTGCTGGATTTTTGCTCTTGTGAAGTGACATGAATCTTCTCTGGTCTGTTGCTTTTAGTCTCCTTGTCTCAGAAAGGATTGGGTGGAGAGGAATAAGATAATGTTTGATCATGTCACTGTCATCTCTCACTGACTTTTCTGGCTTCGGGTCGAGCTTACTGAAGATGAGGCAAATCTAGCAGAGCCTTTGCCTTTGGATGAAACTCTTAGATTCAAAAGATGAGTTATTTCTGTTGCTCTGGGAAACAATGAGCACATGGTATAATTTAAGTCAAAGATTAAATTGGCCTCTATAAAATCACCTGCTGCAGCTTCTTTGGAACCACCAGACATAGAATTCTGACTTGGTAATGTGCAGGCTACCCTGCCTGAAAAATGCCCAAAATCACAGTGCCCATCAGCCAACATTAAGCTGTGCTGTTGAAAGAGATCTCACGGACAAGCAGGGTTCCTCCTTGAAAGGAAGCTCTGCATCCCAAGTGAGAGAAACCACAAATAAAAGATGACCAGACCTGACTGACAGCCTCTGCATATTTCCTCTGCATAGACAGTNTCCCCAAAAAGAAAATTGTGTCCAAAACGTCCAAAGAGAACAGGAGGGCAGGTTTCTGCATATTTATGATTTATAGCATGCTAGTCAGAACATGAACTGGGGTGAGAGACCTGCAGGCTCCAAGCCCTTGGTTTGTGTACCTTGGTTTGTTATTAGTGTGCCCATTTCTTTGCCCCTAACCAGGAGAAGTGTTCAGTCTCCATGACTTCTGGATCTCCAAATCCCAAGGGTTGCAATTTAGGATGTACAGCCTCTTGTGCAGGGAGAGCCCAGCTTGTATATTGATTGGGTCATTTTGAAAATGATGTAAGGTGTACTTCAAATCTTCCCTTTCCTTCCTCCTGCCCTGGGCTGTGCAGCCGAAGGCTGAGATGACAGGTTTAATGTTGCAGTTCAGTAGACACCCTCCCCTATCACTACTTAGGAGAAGGATCTTGCCCTCTGTCATCTTTTGCATGACATCTTTTAGGCCATTAGTCTAATGGCTTTGTGCAATAGAAGCACAGGGAATAAAATTAGAATGGATCCAGTTGTTTAATTTACCTTGGGAGATTTAAGTAGCAGAGAATGATTTTTATTTCACCTTGTCTCCTACAGAAAAGTTGATTGTCTGTTTGAAAAAACAGAGACTACTGTTATTTTAATTTTCTGGAAGCACGGAAGTGTAATGATGGAAATACTGAGGCTATCAAGTTATTGCAAGAAATGAGAAAGAAAATTTTGTCAGAAATTTTGATAACTGTTCTTTATCTTCAGTTGTAGGCTAAGGATGTTCAGCTGCAACACAATTAGTGTTATCTTGGTGTTAGTTATCCTTTTAATACAGATTCAAGAATAAACAGATGGAAATGTTGGTAAGCAGATTTGAATGCATTGGAGATCTTAGGATAAATAAATAGAATACTCATTAACTACATTCTGACAAATTACTCAGTCCTGGAAATGTCACTGTGGTCTATTGTATCCACGGTCTATGTATTAGCAAGTTTCTCCAAGGTATTGATGGACCATATATTCACATCCATATGGACTGTAGACTTGATCCCTAATGTCAGCAGTCCATGTCATAAAGGGCATCAGCTTTATCTCTCTTTACCCCTTGCATTGGATGCAGTTACTTTGTTGACATTTCCACTGTTCTGATATTATCTGAAACTGTATATGTGCAGCTCCAATATTATTTTTAACATAGAGACTCTATCAGCCTTGTTTTTGGTAAAGTAAGTAAATAAATAAAATAAATAGAAATGTTATTTCATCTGAAGTTGAACTCATATATAGAGTATGTGTGTCATGCTGCTGTAGTGCTTTATAGAATCTTATCTTTCCCATTTTACTTTCCAAGCTGCTTAAAATGTCAACACTGATAAAAATTCAGATGCACAGACTGAACAGTCAGCAGTGTAGTTGCACAAGCATGTGGATGGATGGATGGATGGATGGATGGATGGATGGATGGATGGATGGATGGATGGATGGACGGACAGTGGAAGCTATTTGAACCACAAGTGAAACCAGAATTTGAAAGACCTCATCCCTTTCCTCCCATACACCAGCTAAACAGGATGCTTTCTTTACACAGGTTTTATTGGATAAATAGTTTTGAAGTTTGGGTTCACCCTGAATGGAAAGCCAGGTGCAGTGACTTGTGTGGAACTTTGCCTATTTGAATCTGAATTGCACCCTGTTGAGAAGTAGAAGAGTGAGATGAGTAAAGCTTCCATTAATATTCACAGCCCCAAAGTAATTGTCTGAGGGTTTATAGTCATGAGGGTGAGAAGTTGTCTTCCAGTGATCTGCTGTGGCTCTTAAGACAGAATGTGCTGCCTGCCCCAGCATCTGAATAGAGAAGAGCAATTTCTGACTGTTTGTAGCTGCCAAACTTGGTCTCCTCTAGCAGCAATTGAAGAGAACTAGACATGATACCTAAATGGTAAAGAACGGAGGGACTCATGAGGCTCAGCTATGTAGCTTCCTGTCCTTCAAAGTCCACCCCCTAAGTCACATGCATTAGCAAGCTAGAACTCGGGAGGTGTTTCCTTCTTTCTTTCTTGTGTGTCTCATTTAAGTAAGGACAGCGTTTTCCCTGCATTATTTGACTCTAGTCACTAATGTGCATTTGGTTTTCTATGAGTTTTTGTCATCTGAGTCAAATGCCATTTTCCTTGTGAACTCAATGTGCTCGTGCTGAGCATAGAAATCCATGAGCCTAAAAGAAAATAGGGAGATCGTGTAGTTCCAGTGAACTGATGCTTCTTTCTCTTATTCATCTCAAGTTGGCAGAACAGTCAGTTCACTAAACAGCAAGACAGGCATCAGTTCATTAATACATTTGCTGGCATTGCATAGTGGCTCAAGGACACTTTTTGGTGATATTTTTCATTGGGGTTGTTTTCTTTTTTTTTAAATTTTGTCATCCTTCTTTGGCCATTGGGCCCAGTGAAATTAATAAAATTTTTTTTTAAATACAGACCTATATAAAGATGGGCATTACTTGTAGAATTCAGCAGCTCTGACCTAGTGCAGCTCTTCCCTGTGCTTACCGAGTAAACGGTGTTCTTCACTTGCTATGATTAATTTAGTTCAGATTTTTGCTTCATTGCATGTAGACCAGGTTCCATTTTTATATGTTTCTGTGTTAGTACCTGTGGTCACATACCTGTTTTGTTTCCTGTTTCCACCCTTTTTAACTAAATGATTGGGAAATTTTTCATTCTGAGCACCACCATAAGCCTTTTAAAACTTAGTGTACTCAGACAGATGTCATGGTTCAAGACAGTCTCTGACTTGTTAATTCAAACAAAATGTTGTTTAGCTAAAGAGATTTTTGAATGTTAGGTTTGTGGGGCAAATATTCCAGGTCAGTTGCAAGAGCATATGACTTGACAAAAGGGGATTTGTGATACCCATAGGATGTCGTGTAGGTACTTCTCCTAAAAGAGAACATTACTTAAAATTGAGAACCTGTTCCCCATAGGTTATATAGAAAGAAGAGTTTATATTCCCAAGAAGTGCTCAGAAAGGCTTATGTTGTACTTGTTGTGGTTTGTTGTTTTGGTTTTGTGGTTGGTTTTTTGTTTTTTTAACATCTGCTTGGTAGCAGAATCTTGATGATTTTGAAAGGAAATTTTCAGCATATAGGCAAGACAGATTTCATCAGTTTGTTGCCTTGTCCAGTACCAGCAGTGAAGGGGTGAAAAAAGATCCCTTTGTTTTAATTGTAAGACATGTCAGGGTTTGGTTGAATTTCATCCTTCTGGATTGAAATGAAACGTGCAGATGCCTATCACAGTTACCTTCATGATGTTGAAAATGAACTTTGTTGCCAATTTCATGGCCAAGTGACTCTGTCTAGGCACATCCCAGTGCACTGCTGAAGTGCTCTGCTTGCATTTGCAGCTCACAACATGCCACTGATTCCACTCTCAAACACCACAGAAAGGCATCATTGCCATCAATACAGTGGAAAGCAGTCCATCACACACCATGTCGTTATGTCCTCTCTGCCAATTTCTTTTCCTTACGGTAAATTTTAGCATTCTGGAAAGGACTCTTTAGCAGCTTTGGCCAGTCACCAGATGGTTTGGGTAAAGTAATTCAACTCCTTGTGACCTTTGTCGTTCACTGTGCTGCAATCAGGATTTCATTCATTCCTTTCTGCTAGCATTATTTCAGAGCATAAAGCATCTGGAAGTATTTCAGAGCTTTTTCTGTGATTGTGTTTTCTTGGTTCTCTGTAGTATCTTTTTCCTTAGCTCTGATCTAAACCCATTCCCATTTTTTGAGCTGTTTCTGATTGCTGGACTTGGAATATTTCATGAGCTTGAAGCTACGTGCATAGGCCCTTCCTTTGACTGTAACATTTCTTAGGTAGATATACCAATTTGATTACCTGATGGGCACCATCCTTTTTTTTAAAGGCAGCAGCAGCTTTTTAGAAACCAGAGATTTTCCTATAAATCTATTAAGCAAGAGCAATATCCTGCAGAGCTCACCAACCATGAGACATCCTAGAACTTAATGCTAAAAAACGTGGTGGAAAAAGAAGTGAAATCATAGCTATGATAACCACACAGAAACACTCAGTATGTGTTAGCCAGCAACTTGCCATGCTTTATTCATGACCATAAAGGTATCGTGGATGTTTTTGTCCCCTTTGAGTATTCATCTTTGAAACTCAAGCCTCTACTCTAAGGGCCTAAACAGATATTTCACCACAGCTGAGGGTCTAAACTATCATATGAATAAACCAAAAATTCCTCATTTTAATGACAATCAGCAAAGACCATAGGTACTGCTGCACTTAGGTACTCAAAGCAAAAGTATTTAGTACTTACTGTAAATTCCGGAACATGGGTACAGACTGTCTCCTTTCAGAGTTCAATGAAACATATTTTTTTTGCTAGGCTGTTACTGAGGGAGATTTTTAAACTGATATTTATGCTTATTATCAATGTGTCATTTGCTATAATTACTCCTTTCCTCTTGGCCAACTTCCTATCAACTTCTTTAAAGAACAGAAACAGAAGGTTCTTTTTCCTAAGAGAAGGAATATGGAGTTAACAAGGGAATGGTTTGAACTTTCTAGCTCTTAAATGAGGTACTTTTTTCCTCTTCTTCCAACCATTACAGCAATTTAAAACTCAGTTTTTTATCTTTATGATGATAGTGGTGAGATGGTACCATTGTACTTAGGAAGTTTAATGTTGGCAATGCCATTTTCTGAATAGGATTACTTTTAATCAGAGGACATGCTTCTCTCAGGTTTCTGAAAAATGTAAAGATGTGCCTTCTAAAGCACAAATTTTTAGTAAAATAAAGTTAAAATATTGAATATTCCTGCTTGTGAGAACATCAAAAGAAAAAGATCAGAAATTGTTTAGTTCATCAGAAATCCCCTAAGAAATTTAGAAGCATTCAAATATTTTTTTCTGGGATTTCTCAAAAAAGCAGTTAGCCTTTTGCAGTAGTGGTTTATTTTTAGAAGGATGGAGAACTTCCCTGATTCCCAGAGAGGAATGGTAGAGCCAAGGTGCTCTGCTATGTGAGCAACCATGTCTTCCTCTGTCCACATGGCAAGTAGGAAAATTGTCACCCACTAACAGAAGCCTTGCAAAATGTGAGCAACAAGCCCATGGGCTTTCATGGACTGGATTCTTTTCTTGGATTGCTTTGTATTTTGCAGCTGAGTAAAATTTCCAATTCAGGCTGCTATAAGAGATAAATCCAACCGTGAAAATCTAATCATATACCAGCTGCTTCAAGAAGACTATTTCAATCACTAGCAAGCTGAAACAAGCATAGGAAAAAATATTATGCACTGTTTCTTCATCAGGACATATTTAGCAGTTGAAGGTACCTGGACTTCATTTCTGTTTTTTCTTGTTGAATGGGTTAAAGATTTTCTGGAAGGAAGATCGCTTCTCTGTTGTCCTTAGCTTTGGCTTTCAAGAAGAACTTGAGCTGTGGTGGATGAGACTTAACTCTAGTTGATGAGTTTGCATATGACTGAAGGACAAATCAGATTGCTTAACAACCCAAGTGTCTGCAGGGATCCATCAAACACCCCTGAGCCATTGTGCCTAGTCCTGCTCACGTGTAGTGGTTTCACCCCAGTCAGCAACTAAGCCCCATTCACTCACTTGCTCACTCACTCACTGTCCCCCAGCGGGATGAAGGGAGAGAAAAGAGGAAGAGTGAGAAAACTTGTGATTTGAGATCAAGACCGTTAAATAGGTAAAAGAGAAACTGCATGCACAAACAAAGCAAAAGTAAGAATTCCTTTGCCACTTCCCATGGACAAGAAGGTGTTCAGTCATCCCCAGAAAAGAGAGTCCCATCACAATGACCTGGGAGGACAAACGCCATCACTTCAAAGATGTCCCTCTTTGTTCTTCTTCCCCCAGCTTTATGTGCTGAGAATGACACTGTATGGTCTAGAATACCCCTTGGGTCAGTCAGAGTTGGCTGTCCCTGCTGTGTCCCCTCCCAGCACCCTGGGTATCCCCAGCCTCCTTGCTGCTGCAACCTTATGAGGACAGAAAAGGCCTTGACACTACAAGCCCTGCTCAGCAGGTACAAGCCCTGCTCAGCAGCAGCAAAAGCATCCCTGTATTATCAACACTGTTCTTAGTGTTGATAACAAATCTAAAACCTAGCTCCATACTAGCTTCTGTGAAGAAAGAGACTCTATCCCAGCCCAAACCAGCTCAACATGTATTGGAGGAGTTACTGATGTTCCAGTGGTTGATGTCCACTTGTAAGGTGAGTCACAAACCTCTCTGCAACTGTTTTGCCTGGTAGCATTTCAGTTGTTTTACATAACGTTAGAGCCTTGAATTGCAGTAGTTCTGTGGGTATGACTTATGCTCAGCTTTCTCCTCTGAATTTTTTGGTGTTGTGAGATTTAATCTCCTTCTTGGCAAAATACCTTTTAAGGAGGTTTGAAGAGTAGTATTTTTTTGATGCTCTCTGCTAGGTGAGCTTTTAGTGTGGTGGTGTGATTACCTTGGAGTCAATGCCATAGATGGAAAATTATGCTTGTAGCTGACATTTACATCAGAACAGGAGTTTTTTATGGCAGTTGTTCACAGGCTGCAACATGGATCCCTCTCACTGGGTGCTCAGCAAGCTCTGCTACCAGGGCTCCATCTACCCATNAAGTTAAAATATTGAATATTCCTGCTTGTGAGAACATCAAAAGAAAAAGATCAGAAATTGTTTAGTTCATCAGAAATCCCCTAAGAAATTTAGAAGCATTCAAATATTTTTTTCTGGGATTTCTCAAAAAAGCAGTTAGCCTTTTGCAGTAGTGGTTTATTTTTAGAAGGATGGAGAACTTCCCTGATTCCCAGAGAGGAATGGTAGAGCCAAGGTGCTCTGCTATGTGAGCAACCATGTCTTCCTCTGTCCACATGGCAAGTAGGAAAATTGTCACCCACTAACAGAAGCCTTGCAAAATGTGAGCAACAAGCCCATGGGCTTTCATGGACTGGATTCTTTTCTTGGATTGCTTTGTATTTTGCAGCTGAGTAAAATTTCCAATTCAGGCTGCTATAAGAGATAAATCCAACCGTGAAAATCTAATCATATACCAGCTGCTTCAAGAAGACTATTTCAATCACTAGCAAGCTGAAACAAGCATAGGAAAAAATATTATGCACTGTTTCTTCATCAGGACATATTTAGCAGTTGAAGGTACCTGGACTTCATTTCTGTTTTTTCTTGTTGAATGGGTTAAAGATTTTCTGGAAGGAAGATCGCTTCTCTGTTGTCCTTAGCTTTGGCTTTCAAGAAGAACTTGAGCTGTGGTGGATGAGACTTAACTCTAGTTGATGAGTTTGCATATGACTGAAGGACAAATCAGATTGCTTAACACCCCAAGTGTCTGCAGGGATCCATCAAACACCCCTGAGCCATTGTGCCTAGTCCTGCTCACGTGTAGTGGTTTCACCCCAGTCAGCAACTAAGCCCCATTCACTCACTTGCTCACTCACTCACTGTCCCCCAGCGGGATGAAGGGAGAGAAAAGAGGAAGAGTGAGAAAACTTGTGATTTGAGATCAAGACCGTTAAATAGGTAAAAGAGAAACTGCATGCACAAACAAAGCAAAATTAAGAATTCCTTTGCCACTTCCCATGGACAAGAAGGTGTTCAGTCATCCCCAGAAAAGAGAGTCCCATCACAATGACCTGGGAGGACAAACGCCATCACTTCAAAGATGTCCCTCTTTGTTCTTCTTCCCCCAGCTTTATGTGCTGAGAATGACACTGTATGGTCTAGAATACCCCTTGGGTCAGTCAGAGTTGGCTGTCCCTGCTGTGTCCCCTCCCAGCACCCTGGGTATCCCCAGCCTCCTTGCTGCTGCAACCTTATGAGGACAGAAAAGGCCTTGACACTACAAGCCCTGCTCAGCAGGTACAAGCCCTGCTCAGCAGCAGCAAAAGCATCCCTGTATTATCAACACTGTTCTTAGTGTTGATAACAAATCTAAAACCTAGCTCCATACTAGCTTCTGTGAAGAAAGAGACTCTATCCCAGCCCAAACCAGCTCAACATGTATTGGAGGAGTTACTGATGTTCCAGTGGTTGATGTCCACTTGTAAGGTGAGTCACAAACCTCTCTGCAACTGTTTTGCCTGGTAGCATTTCAGTTGTTTTACATAACGTTAGAGCCTTGAATTGCAGTAGTTCTGTGGGTATGACTTATGCTCAGCTTTCTCCTCTGAATTTTTTGGTGTTGTGAGATTTAATCTCCTTCTTGGCAAAATACCTTTTAAGGAGGTTTGAAGAGTAGTATTTTTTTGATGCTCTCTGCTAGGTGAGCTTTTAGTGTGGTGGTGTGATTACCTTGGAGTCAATGCCATAGATGGAAAATTATGCTTGTAGCTGACATTTACATCAGAACAGGAGTTTTTTATGGCAGTTGTTCACAGGCTGCAACATGGATCCCTCTCACTGGGTGCTCAGCAAGCTCTGCTACCAGGGCTCCATCTACCCATCCATCCTCTCCTGCTTTTGCTTTCTAGGGAAAGGATGTAGGAGACAGCACCCCACCTCTCTCATCTCTCCCTTCATTCCTCAAACAGAAAGTCCCCTACCGGAATCGGAAAAAAGAGACAGTGAGAAGCAATATCTTCACTCCCCTTTATTCTCATTTGTACAGAACTGGACAGGATCATGCTTTCAACAAATCACAGCTGTGAACAGTAGTTTCTTTCAATCCATAAGTGAAGCAGTAAAGAACTCACAGTAAAGCCCAGGAATAGTGTTGGAAGAAGGAAGTGTTTGTGCTGGCAGATCAGTGCCCTAACTATCATTAATGCTTTCTTTCAGAAAAGAAACCCAGTAGGTCTTGAATTCTTTAAAATAACAATTTTAATCCCATAGATGTGCTCCTTCAGCCATCTACTACTGTAGAATCCATCTATGAAGTGTAGTAGCATTCCCAGGGAAAATGGGAGATTTGGGCT